>JBBPBX010051304.1:0-24629 GCA_038048925.1 Garcialebias charrua | reverse complement strand
TAAAAACCAAATGGTAATAGAACTATGTCCTGTACAGTACATATTGCAGATCTGACAATAAAGTTGACTTTGACTTTTGACTTTGACTTTGAACTACCGGTAGTAAGTCTTTAATACAAACGCAACACTTCCTGTAGTCCTTCACTCTCTCGTGTGTGGTACCAACCAGAGGATTATCCTGACTGAGTGCTAACTTTCACAAATTTGCATGATAAATAAAGACCATGAATATCACCTGGCACCAGCTGAAGCACCTTTTCAACACTCAAAAGAGTGAAACTGCATAAATCGCTCTGCAATTTCTACGTGAAATCCTAATAAAAATAAATAATTTTATTAGTGAATGTTGTGTCATTTCTTACTTTTAGCCTCTCTTCTTTGACTCCATCTGCATGGAAGTCTATTTCATGATAAGACTCCACAGATGGGACCCTGTAGCAGCTTTCCCTCAGCTCGCAGGCCTCCACAGTCTGGATCAGATCCACTTTGTTCTGGGTTTCCAGCAGCGCTGAGTCAAACTTCACAGGAACACACGAGAATCTTTCTGATGGTGATGAAAAAATGATATGAAAAAAGTTTAGAGGACAGAACTGCAGCTCAGGTATGAAATAAGATTAAAAACATCCAATCAGCTTTGGAAACTTAATACAGTAAAATGATTCAGTTGTTACAATTTGTATCAGTGGGAGGTGATGTGAAACTGTCAAGAGTCAAATACTCATCTGAAGAATATCATAATACAGTACAAATATATTCTGGGAAATTTTCATTCATGAATATGATGTTTTTTTGACAGGCAATACATACAAAACTTCACTATGAACTAAGGATATTCAGTTTTGGGGGGGATTTAAGTAGTTGTAAAACTTTGCATGCAGATTTATCTAAATATGTATGTTAACATGCATGTGTTTCTTCTACTTCAGGGTTCTCCACAGCAAGTCGTCCTCCTCCATCTCACTCTGTCCTCTGCATCTCTGTCCTCACTCCAACAACCTTCATGTCCTCTCTAACTGCATCCATATATCTTCCTCTAACATTCTTCTACCAATATACCCACTGTCCCTCCTCTGGACATGTCCAAACCATCTCAGTCTGGCCTCCCTAACTTTATCTCCCAGTTGTTCAACATGTGCTGTACCTCTGATTATCTCATTCCTGATCTTATCCATCCTTGTCACTCCTAAGGAGAACCTCAGCATCTTCATTTCTGCCACTTCCAGTTCTTTCTCCTGTCTTTTTGTCCATGTCTCTGTCTCCAGACCATACAACATAGCTGGTCTCACCACTGTCTTGTAAACTTTTCCTTTGACCTTTGCTGACACCTTTTTGTCACAAATCACTCCTGAAACTTTTCTCCATCCACTCCATCCTGCCTGGACTCTCTTTTTCACCTCTTTACCACATTCCCCATTTTCCTGGACAGTGG
The DNA here is from genome assembly GCA_038048925.1 of Garcialebias charrua. Taxonomy (NCBI): domain Eukaryota; kingdom Metazoa; phylum Chordata; class Actinopteri; order Cyprinodontiformes; family Rivulidae; genus Garcialebias; species Garcialebias charrua. The sequence continues at coordinate 23,200 of JBBPBX010051304.1, read as the reverse complement.
ACCCCAAGTACTTGAAGTCCTGCACCTTTGTGACCTCTGCTCCTTGTAGCCTCACTGTTCCACTGGCCTCCCTCTCATTCACACACATGTACTCTGTCTTACTACGGCTGACTTTCATTCCTCTTCTTTCAAGTGCATACCTCCACCTCTCCAAGTTCTCTTCCACCTGTTCCCTGTTCTCACCACAGATCACAATGTCATCTGCAAACATCATAGTCCATGGGGATTCCTGCCTGACCTCATCTGTTAGTCGGTCCATCACCAGAGCAAACAAGAAGGGGCTCAGAGCCGATCCTTGATGCACTCCCACCTCCACCTTGAAGCTATCTGTCACTCCTACAGCACATCTCACCACTGTCCTGCTGTCCTCATACATGTCCTGTACCAGTCTAACATACTTTTCTGCCACTCCAGATTTCCTCATGCAATACCACACCTCCTCTCTTGGCACCCTGTCATATGCTTTTTCTAAATCCACAAACACACAATGGAGTTCTTTCTGACCCTCTCTGTACTTCTTCATCAACATCCTCAAAGCAAAGATGGCATCTGTGGTGCTCTTTCTTGGCATGAAACCAAACTGCTGCTCACAGATAGTCACCTCTCAGCTAGCTTCCACGACTCTCTCACAGATTGTGTGACTCATCAACTTACATCACCCTTGTTCTTAAAAATGGGCACCATTTATATATGTAATAATATTTATGTTAACATATATATAGTTTACATGCCAGATTTACATAACCAAACAATATTTATATATTATAAAAAGTTAAACCTATGCATCACTAATTGAAACCTTAACCAGGTCTCACTTGTAAATGAGTTTTCGAGGCTCAATGTGATTTATCTATATAAATAAAGGTTGAATAAACTAATAAAATCAGTTGTCAATCATTTTAATATTTATTTTATAATTATGCATTTGAACATGCATTCTGCAGCAGCCTCCACACGAGGGGAGTCAAACTGTTACGAAAGTGGACCAAAGTTAAAAAGTTGGTCCGAGCCAAAGGCCAGATTCAGTCGATGCATTAAGTGACGTCATGAACTGACATGTTTCACTGCAGGAGTTTGATAAGTCTCATTTGATTTTTTCTCTTAATCTTTACACATTNTAGAAGTCTTTATTCATTTCATAACAAAAATTAAAATACATAACATAACAACAAACATATCTCTAACTACAAAACATAGTATGTATAAAATGAAAGGCAGCAGATGAAGAAAAAAATCTTATAATATCTGCTCCTTTGTTATCCAATAAACATTAAAGCTAGGGTCTGCGATATTTGAACACTCTGGGACTTAGAAATATTTTCAGCGCAGAAAAGCATTCTGCTCCCTCCCCTCAGAGCCATATATGGCACAGTCCGTGCTTCTGGTGAACTTGGGATCTGCTCCGCCCCCTGCTTCTGTCTGCTCAGAGCCGCTGCGATATTCTGTGTTTATGGTAATAAAACCTTCTAATAAAATAAAATAAAACCATGGAGCGCTAGTCCTACAACACAAAATCCAGCAGAAATCATCAGAGGTTCACGAAGCAACGTTTGGACATGATTTAATTCGCTCGTGACTTCCTCTTTCTGTCAGCGCTGGTCTGGAATGTCTGGAATGCTCCACCTCCTCCTGTCTCTGCGCTGCGATATTCTGTGTTTATATGATAATATAACTGTTTAAAAAATTTAATAAAACCACGAATCACTCATCCTACAACACAAAATCCAGCAGAAATCATCAGAGGTTCACGAAGCAACGTTGGACATGTTTTAATTCGCTCGTGACTCGTGACAAATCCATTTCCTCATTCCTGTCAGTGCAGGATGAAGCGATCACTTGGCTTTTGGCAAAAAAACTAAATAAAAGTCCAGCTCTGGGATAAAGAAGGGATATTTAATACATTTTGTGTCACATAAAAAACAGTCCTGCATCGCTTTGCAATCCTTTGAATGAGAACGAGCTGCGGCTGGGACAGGTGGGGGCGTGGGTTGGGGCGTGACAAACAACTCTGTTTTTATTGGCTGTCAGTGTCCTGGTCACTCTTGTGTTTTCAGTGTTTTTATAAATGCTGATAGAGAAGCAAGGGGACAATAGATTTTTTCAGAGATTACTTTGTCTAACATCAGTTTGTCAGTAGATAGTGACTGAGTGAAGAAATATGTTAAAAAATATATTGTTTGAAAAGTTACAGACTACATTACAATCTTTACCCCAGCTTTAAAATGAAGAAATACAGGAAGCCCTCGAGGTACGTTAGGGATAGGGACCTACGTGTGTGACTTAGGTCGATGTTGTCGTACCTCGCGGACCAAAAACACCTGCCTGTCGTAGGTCCGCGTTTCTGACATAGGTCGCGGCTATACCGCTAACGGAGCGCCGCACACATATTTAATGGCATGAGACTGAACAAGCAGACATACTAGGCCATGAACATGCACAGAACTGTACAGTAAATGAATACAGTACTGTACAATAAATAAAAAATATAATGTCTTACTTTGAGCTGGTCAAAGCCTGCCTTCGTCTTTTAGTATTAGCTCGGGTGCGAGCTCCCCCAGCTTCCTTACGCTCCACACGCACACACGTGGTCAAAACTGTTTAAAAGAATGACTGTTAGCTTCTTAACTTCATACATTTGGAGCCAGAAAAAAAAAAAAACTTACTGAAAGCCGTTTCTCCGCGATGTCCTCCATCCAAAACAAGCTCGGCGTTAGCTACGGTTAGGCCCCGCCATTAGCAGCACTGGTTAGCATGTCAGTTCATTCAAAAAGGCTGTCGGCTTTGTATCTCCGCGTTAGCTCGGTGTCCCCCGACTGCCAGGCGGACATTTGCGGCGAGCTCCCGGCCGCAGATGGCCCCTCCGCGGCATGTCGGCTCGGTGTCTTCGCCTGTGTTTGCTGCTCTGTTAGCTGCTGTCGTTAGCATGTCGGGCGGCGTTGTTGGAGCCATCGCGGGGCGATCCGCGGCTGCTCAGGCATCGGCTTTGTATCTCCGCGTTAGCTCGGTGTCCCCCGACTGCCAGGCGGACATTTGCGGCGAGCTCCCGGCCGCAGATGGCCCCTCCGCGGCATGTCGGCTCGGTGTCTTCGCCTGTGTTAGCTGCTCTGTTAGCTGCTGTCGTTAGCATGTCGGGCGGCGTTGTGGCCGCCGATCGCCCGCTCCTCCGGACCTGAGACGTCCACAGAGTTGACCGAGTGTTTCCAGCTAATTTATCCGTATGAGGCAACCCTGATCGGGCACACGGAGCCAGCTGACAGTAGCCTCTGGAGCTCCATTGACCGCAGTGCTGTTGTAAAATGGCGACCGGAAACGACCGGAAGTTGCGTAAATACGATAAATTTCTAATCAAAACGTAAAATTAATAATTATACTTTATTTATAAAGCCATTTAAAACAACCACAGCTGCAACAAAGTGCTATACACATGAAATTAATAACTTTTAAACACACACAAAAAAAAAAAAAAAAAAAAATTATCATATTTTTATTAAATATGATAAAATCGTAAGTCTGAGTTGCCGTAGGTTGCAGGTGTCGTACCTCGAGGGTTTCCTGTAACTGCAAAAATAAATCAGCAATGACTGATAGGATTGTGACAATAAAAATAAGTAAAACCTGAAGATGAAGTTTATAATTTATTGTTAAACGACCACAATATACACAAAAAATACAATAAATAAAAAACAACTTATTTTTTTCATTGAATAAAACTTTCAGATGAAGCTGACTCCAGATCATTCTCGGGTTAGTTTCATGCAGGTAGACTACATCTCCCACAAAGCCCGGCCCTCCAGCGCATGCGCGGACCCTCACCTGGGAACCCTGTGGACCAGGAGCATGCTCCCACGTCCAGCGCCGTCTCGAACTGCGTGTCAGGGTAATAAGTCTTCAGGGAGGGGACTCGGAGGCACTGAGCCAGCTTCACCTCGCAGTGACACTCCTGGATGACCTCCACCTCCCGGGGTCCCTCCACCAGCAGCACCCGGTGCACGCGCACCCCGACCGGCCCGCACACCTGGTTCGTCCCGCACGACGGGAGCTGCGAGTTCAAACCCCACGAGGTCTCTGACGGAGCGGGTATGTGGGGCCTCACCTGTTAAACATGTCAAGTTACATCAAAGTTCATTTTTCTGTCGTTAATGACGCAAATCAGGTCACGTGACGACAGATGGCGGCACCGCGGCGCCCTCTAGTGGCAGAACTGAAAACTACCGCAGCTTTTGAGTCTCACCTTTCTGCTCCTGAGGAACTCCAGCATGGAGGAATACTCCAGATGTTCCTGCTGTCCTGCTTCATGTGAAGGTCTTTTTGTTGGCCCACAGTGTGACCTGCACATTCCCACATCCACACTCACAGAGCGACCAGAAGAATCTGAGCAGAGACATGGAAAACTTTTTATTTCAACAAGACAAAGGAAACATTTTATTATTATTATTTATTATAAAAGTCAGGAGGGTGAAGGGCTTTACTGGAGAAGCTGAAACTGGGCTGTTAAAAGCTAAAAGAAGCAGAACACCAACTAAGAGCTAAAAACAGCAAAAGCCTTGTTTGATTTGATTTGATGTTTATTCATTCATTTTAAAAGAACACTACAAGACATTTTCATCAGATACAAGAATACAAGTAGGATAAAATGAAGGGAGCAGAAAGAAGATGAAATCTTATTATATCTGCCCCTTATTTCACAGTTTGTTCAACCAATGATAACCTTCAAACTACATCACAAAATGAATAATTCTACTTAATTTTTCTAACTGTAATACACAAACTACATCACAAAATGAATAATTCTACTTAATTTTTCTAACTGTAATACACAAACTACATCATTCTAACTGTAATACACAAACTACATCACAAAATGAATAATTCTACTTAATTTTTCTAACTGTAATACACAAACTACATCATTCTAACTGTAATACACAAACTACATCACAAAATGAATAATTCTATTTAATTTTTCTAACTGTAATACACAAACTACATCACAAAATGAATAATTCTATTTAATTTTTCTAACTGTAATACACAAACTCACAAAATGAATAATTCTACTTAATTGTTCTAGCTTGAATACACAAACACTAAGCTGCATTATCAGTCAACATAGGTGTAATACACAAACACACTAAGTTACATCATATATAGTTTTTGAGCAAGTCCTTTTTGACCTTTTTCTTAAATGTATACATTGATTTTGCATTTTTAACATCACTCTCCAGTGCATTCCAATCGAACTCCCTGAATTGAGGTAGACGTCCCTTTAGCCTTTTTAAAGTCTAAATGTGCAACGAGCTAGTTAAATTCAATTCAGTTTATTTATATAGCGCCAAGTCACAACAGAAGTAATCTCGGGGCACTGAACAGAAACATTAATTTACATAAAAAGTAAGTTAACACTATTTATCTGAGGAGCAGACTGATTTGAGTTAATATCATTAGTTATACGCTAAAATATGAAAACATTTGCAAAAAGAAGCCTTAAGGTATCTCAAAATTGTAAAAGTTGAAATTTAGGAAGAGCTAAATGTGGGGAAAGGCTAGCTAAAATCAAACTATATTAAAAGGCTAAAAAGCTATTGTAAAAAGCTACAGCTGGGAACAGTCTAGCTAAAATAAATATAGTAAAAAAGAAAGTCAGTATTATAAGGATTAACGTAGCAAAAATGATTGCTAAAATTTAACAGTAAAAGGCCTAAAGTAGCCAAAGTTTAGCTACATTTAAATGTAGTGAAAGGATAGAAAGGTAGTCAAAAACTAAATGTAGCAAAAAAGTAGCTAAAATGTAAATATGGTAAAAATTAAAAAAAGCTACTGGTAAAAGGCTCAGGGCTTAAGCTAACTGGCTAAAATCACAAACATAGCTAAAATTGCAAAAGGGTAATTAAAAATGATCAAACAGTTAAAAAAACATTTAAAAAATACTAACTAAAATTGGCAGAATGTTATACTTTGTAGAAAATAGGCAAACAGTGTATACACTAAAGCAGATAAAAACAAATAATGCTTTTGAAGGCATAAAGATATCTTAAATGTATTTGTAATGTATTTTTAAGTGGACATATATTAAAAACAACATGCTTTGAAAAGTATAAAAGTTACTAAAACTAAAGGCCAAACAATAATAATAATAATGAATTCAATTTATAACGCACTTTTCATTAATGAAAATCTCAAAGTGCTATACAATACATTTCCTAAATGAGTGAAATGTTTTTGATACTGTATAATTATGGCTTAAATACAAAATATGCAGAAGTAGACTGCAAAAACATACAAATGTTCAGTCAGCAGTCATAAAATAATTAGTTTCTCTTTATTTAGATTCTCATATGAAAGTTACACTTGTTTAGTTTTCTGTTCTTTTAAAGACAGAGACAATGGCACAAAAACAAACTTCACTTGTTCCAGTTTTCCTGAAATAAACACGTTTCTTACCTTGTCCAATGTGCACAAAGTGACTCTGTCTCTTGCAGCACAGTCGTGCGAGCAGGTTCTTCTGATCAACGTTTCTGCTGAACACTCCACTCACTAGAAAACACAAACATGAACCAGTTGTTCCATCAGAAACTTTCAGCTGATGTCGGTGATAATCATTAACGGGCAACACATTTCTGCAAAACCTCCCAATCACAATGTACAACAAATAATTTTAATGCCTCTGGTCAATTTTTATCTTAAATTGCAATTAAAAAAATTAATAGAAAGGAAATCAACTCCAATTTAAAGTTAATATGAGAGCACACATGTTGCCACATTTACCAGTTAACAGTTTGTAAACTGGTGCGCGTCAACAGGATAAACTGTACTTACAGGTAAGCTGGAGTCCGTAGAGGAAGAGGAGGAGATGTTGGAGGAGATCCATGATTTCACCTGAATCTGCTCCTCAGCTGAACCTCAGAGCTTCTGCAGCCTCAGATATTTATACAGGATCAAGTTCCTGACCCAGATGTGGCCCACGTTTAGAACAACTGGGAGCTGATCACATTTCCATGTTGAAAGTCTGACAGGGCTGGGGGTCCACTTCAAAGGGAATCTCTGCGTCTCTCTTCTTGTTGCAAAGGGGCCCCGTGGCTCCGACGAGCTGACTGGGCCTGAACTCGCACCAAAAAGAGTTTTTAAAGGCCGTGAACCTCTCGCTCAAAGGTATTAATCATCTTTTATCTCCGACGGGAAGGTGTTTAGCACCCCAGAGTTAAAAGAAAACGAGCCTGAACATATAAAGATCAGCAGGGGGGCCTCCTGATCATCACCCCACATCTGAAACCTCCGTCACCTCCATGTTTGTTCACCACGACAGCAAATGGCCGGACGCCCTCAGATCTTTCAATCCTCTGCTCCTTTTTCTCCTCAGAGTTTGAAGAATGTTAAATGGTGGATATTTGAGGGGGTTTCAGTCAGATTTCACAAGTTTTCAGCTTTTGAAGGTAAACAGGAAGTAAACCATGAGGCAGTTTATCCAGCAGGCCCGTTCTGTCACGTCAGCTCTGACCTGAAAATATCTTGTTCCTCAATTTTTTTTTTCAAACAAAATTGTCTTAAAAAACTCTGTTTTAGCAGAACGACTTGTCGCAGCACTGTCTTCCAGATGAATCATTCATGCTGTAACAAGAAAGGACTTGTAGAAGGATTGTAACTCCAGATTTATCATTAACAAGGTGACCTTCTTCCACATGTTGATGTGATCCCCTCAGTTTCAGCTAGTCTCAACAGATGATCGTCCACACAGCAGTCAGACACATTGATTGATCGAGGTGATGCTCCTGCAGCAGGTTTTATTTGTCTTTTTTTGTTGTTGGGGTTAATACATTTTGCACCAAAACATCTTGGGAACACAGAACCCATCTCCTTCCTGTGTAGTAGGATGACACGGTGTTAAAACAAGTATGGTTTGAACAGGTGAACGTGGCACCTTCAGGTATCTGGAAATTGTTTTTGAGTTGTGGAGGTCAACATTCCTGGTACTGTAGATTCGTTTTTTTTTTTTAGACTTTCCCATGCTGTCACACAAAGAACCAGTTTGTTTGAGCTGTGCATTGAAATGCATCCACTAGTGTGCCTCTAATGAACTGAAATGTCAATAATATATTAAAGTAATTTTTATTGTCAATTAAACAAAAGCTTCCAAAGTCAGAAAGTCATATTTTGGCCTTTCCCAAACTGTTTAAAAGGCATAGTTTTCTTAGTGTAAATTTATGATTTTGAAGAAAATAATGCAAAAAAATCTCTAAAAAGTTCGATTTAATCAACACCCTCGTTAAAAATCTGTTTTCCGCTCTTCTGGAGCTTTCTGACATTACTGAAGTGTTTGCCTGATCAATCAACCTGCTGCAGTTTATGATAAATGTTCAAAATTTTCAAACAGAATTCAACTTTCAGTAAAAGAAACCTGCAGAACTGTTGGATCTTGTGGTAAAGTTTTACTCACAGTTTTACTATTTTATGCTTATGTCTATTATTATATGTTTCAGTGTTTCAATGTTTAAATAGTTACTGTTGCACCGAGGGACTGAGAGAAACGAAATTTCAATTATGTGTATGTCCTGTACATATTGCAGTTCTGACAATAAAGTTGACTTTGACTTTTGACTTTGACTTTGTAAAGATATTTTCTCATTTGCTGCTTTTCAAAAGGTACATTTTTTAAAATTTAATTTTTACGTTCTAAAGATGGCGCCCATTTTCAGGGAGACTGCTCTTTTTTTCCTCATGAGAGTTGTCAACTTGTATTATTTTTTAATAAACTAGTAGCTGTTTTAGCTTCATGACAAGTTAACAATGTTCAATGTTGAAGTTTATTTATTAATATGACTACATTTAGGCTTTTTTAAATACCGTAATCACAAAATAAGACTATGGTGTTTCCAAAGGGCCACACTTGTTTTTAAACAGCATCTGCCTCCTCTTCAGCGATCCGCTCCTCATACTTTGTCACAGCACGTGTTGAGGTCTGGGTCAGAACGAGTCACCTGCGACATGAGCAAGCAGCTTATACACGATGACTGCCGCGGACAATCCCCGTGTCCAGACTGTAACAGGTTTGTATGGATCAGCACAACACCAGACTCAGAAAATAATAACAATACTGTAATGAATTTAATTTATAACGCACTTTTCATTAATGAAAATCTCAGTGCTACAAAAAAGTATATATTAAAAAAAGTTTATTGCTCAGATGGCGGCGTCTGGTGGGTCAGGGCCTCAGTTCTGGTCCAATCTTCTGTGGCAGGAGCAGGGCTGAGGTAGAGATCGTTGGAGGGCTGAGCAGGAAACACAATCCAGGGAGGTTGCAGGTGTCGAGAGCCAGACGAGTTTGAGCAAAAACATGCAAAAAGGATAATCCGTAGATGTGGTCAGAGAGAGGAGCAAGGTCAAACCGTGTAAGCTGCAGGCGTGGTTTCCAGACAAGGGCAAAGACAAGGCGAGGAGTCAAGATCAAAGCTGTGGTCATGAACAAGGAAACTTGGACGAGAAATGCTGGAGAATTTACTGGCTGTGAGGCTTTCAATAATCTGGCACTGGATGACTGAAGAGCTGTGGCTTGAATAGAGCTGTGAGCAGGTGGAGGGCATGAAGAGTAATTGCAGCAGGTAGCAAGGAGGCGTGGCCAGGATAACAAGGAAGCAGGTTTGAGCAGCAGAAGGGTGACAGGCAACATAAACAAAGGCAAGATGAACAGAACTATGGCAAACAGGAGCAGAAACATGACTCAGACGCCGTAAAGCAGAGGTTGACCAGACGTCGGTGCGTTCCTGTCTGGTGTCGTCTCGTGGTCAGTGTCTGGGTCACCCAAATACAAACAGAGCAGCTCTCATTCACATCCTCACTTCTTTTAGCTTGTGTCTGATCTACACGCTGAGGGTATAATAATGCTTTTTTTCTTTTCAATTAAGTCTTTATTTTGTGAATTAGACTTAACGTGAAATTAAACTTGACAACAGGTTGATTATATAAATTGAACATGTAACCAATTAGACATTTCAGACACTGGAAATTTTTTTTCATTCAACTATATTTGCAGATTTGGTGATGACCTTGCCCCGTCTCAATGAACAATAATCTCATCAATGTTCAAGGACTTACTGTAGATCATGTGGTGTGTTCATATTTAAGTGTTATAGAAGCCTCTAAAGCCGGTCCATTGTCTGTCTGCATGCGAGGAGGCCATCGCTGAGGGATTACACTGGATTACACCTCGCTGCATATAGGAGGAGAGCTGGAGGAAAGGAGCATCTGCACTGAAGCCTGGACAAGTTGATCAATTAAGAAGTAACTTTTTATGAGGATTTCCCATCCTGATGCGTACAGATAGTTTGTACTTTATGTTATGTTGCTCACTTTTGTGCAGATGACCCTTTTGTCTGAGTTTTTGTCCAGTGATTTTCAGTCCTTTTAATCATTTGTTACATTTGTATTTTCCAAAGTCTTCAAGAAGGTAGAGAAGTGACCACTGGTGGGCAGGAAAAATGTATTCAAACAACAGGAGAAGCATCTTCAACGCAGAAAAGGGCAAGAAGAACGTAAAAAGAAAAACAAGTGAGTACTGACAAGGAGCTTATGTTGTTTTGCAGCATAAAAAAAAAAAAAGATAAACCACCTTTATTAGACTGAACATCATTCTGAAGTAAAATCTTTGATTTTACCACAAATCTCGTCTTGATGCATTCATCCATCGCAGGAGCTCACTTCAAGACAAACCACCAGGAAGACGCAGTCACCTTGACAACACTAAAGGTGGAAACCAACAAAAAGGTGGCAGAGGACGAGGAGGCGCAGCAGCAGACAACCTTCGGGAAGGCTCTGTATGACCTGACCCACTCGGACAGGGCGTTAGACGATCTGATGTGCGGTCGACGGGTGGGGTTTTACGAGCTGAGGGGGGAAATCGGCTCTGGCAACTTCTCCCAGGTTAGACTGGGAATACATGACCTGACCAAAGGTGAGATTTTTTTACATTTTAATCTGCCATTTTCACAACTTCTGTGTTGAGTTTATGTAAAACACCATCTTTTAGTGAACTTTCTCAAGTTTCTTTTCTTTTGCTTGAACGGCAAAAAATAGGTCAAATAATAACAATAATAATAATAATCAGTTGAGTTGATCAAAGAGACAGTAAGCAGTTAAAACACATCTCTGACAAATGAGCAATTGCTCATAAAACCCCATCTGTCTTAACTTTTGCACAAATAAAATTGGTCAAAACAGTAAAGAATCTTGTGCAATACTGGATTACAACATAGTTGTGTTCATATTCAATAACTTTCATTGAATAAACTGAAAATTATATAACAAGGTCAAATTTAGCATGTACAATAAAGGTAAAAATGTTAAGCTGCATTAATAATTAAATTGTGCATACAATATTACAGTACATATATTTCATTTAAAATCTTACAGAACATCAATTCTATTCTGTTGTTTTCACTACATATTATATATTTTGTTTTGTTGGCCTTGTGACTCACGTTGTACAAGGCTTTTCTGCTTATTTAACGGTGTCACAAGTTTAATAGGACACTCAGCTTTAAAACAAATGTGCATACATCAGTCAGCCTGCATCATCCCACATGTCAGATGAAATGTAATCTCATCAACCAGCCCCCACTAATCCATGAAGTTTTCATTCCTCTCTGCTTTGTGTAACATGACAACTATAAGACATGCTGCCATTAAAGAGCTATATTATCTCACACAGGAAGGTTCAGATAAATAACAGAATTACAAATCTTAGGGAGATAACATGTTTTTCCTTTCACCTTTTTGATTCCATCTGTGTTCACCTGATAGAGAGAGTGGCAGTAAAAATCCTGGACAAGGGGCGTCTGGGCAAACACTCTCAAGCCCTTTTTGCCTCTGAAATCAGCTGCATGGAGAGGCTTTCCCACCCCAACGTGGTGCGCCTGTATGAAGTGGTAGAAACACTGAAGAGGCTCTACCTGGTGATGGAGTACGCCAGCGGAGGGGAGCTGTTCTCCAGAATCACCGTCAGAGGGCGGCTGTCGGACCTGGAGAGCAAGCTGGTGTTTTCCCAGGTCCTGTCTGCAGTGAAGCACATGGTGAGGAAGCTAGTTCAGTGTCTGGGCCTTGTGTTTAGTTGGAAAACGAAAGAAGAAGAACTCAGAGCATGCCTCTTTGTCATATGTATAAAGTTTCTTTATAAATATATTTTAATAGGAATAGCTGGATTTTAGTTTTTACAAGGGTTCCCAAACATTTCCATGCCATGGCCACTCAAACAGTACAGTATTAACTTCTGGCCGAAGACACCCCCAACCCCCCGGCAACCCACTAATACTACAAAATATGTAAAGAGACATCAACTTTTAGAATGTTTTAACTTTTATTCACATATTCAATTAATTATTACAGCTGCTGAGCATAAAAATGTTATTAAATAACATTTTTTAAACACTATATTACACTCCCACTGAAAAAAAAAACAACTTTTCAACAAACTGTTGACCAGAAGAACAAAACAAAAGAAATCGAAACTCTCTCAAGCGTGTTTATCTGGAAATAACAAATACATATTGCTCTAGTGGGCAATTATTGTTATTATTACTATTTTTTATTTTGGCTTCTTTTTTGTCTTCTTCCCTCCAGTTTTCTGGGGCCTCTAGCGTCCCGGTCCCCGCTTTGAAAAACACTGTTTTAGAAGAATCCAACTACATTTGAAGTCAAATTTCCATGTAGCTCATAAAAGACAAACCAAACAAGCTATATGAAGCTTTACCTGCTTTTATAGCCAACTTATGGGTCCAGTGTTAAGCCGGTGATAGTGTCAAGTACTGTAAAAGCTTCAGTTTTCTACAATCAGAGAACCACAACAAAATCATTATTTTGCATATTAATTACCCCCCTGGTAGGTTTTTTAATTGAATTGACTATTAGCAGAGTGTTCTCCTTGACTCTGCCTCTAGCCTGTGATGAAGGCAGGAAAGAGCTGATGCTACTTCAATAATTATTTTCAGAGCGAGCAAATGTTGGTGCTTTAGTAGTGAAATTAGAAGAAAAAAAAAAACACTGGCTACAAACTAGTGCTAGAACCAATTTGGTGCATGGAAACCCTCCATAGTTTCTACTGTTGGAGAAAAATATTCTCTAACTTACTTAAATTAAAGAACCACACTCGATGGCAGGATAACATTTTTAACCATATTTTACTTGCAAGGACAGATTTTCAGGTCAAGTCACACAAGTACATGAAGCCCAGTCACAAGGATCTGAGTAGGGTGTGCAGTTGTTTTTATATGCTGATCAGTTCAGCCGAGCTCACAGACTCTGAGTCGTCCTCGGAGCGACAGCTGTGAGCTACAACCTCCCTCAGCTCCTCATCCAGCTCTCTCTGTTTGCCCAAACATATGGTTCATGGGCAGAGTTAACCTTCTCAGCCATAGTAGTTAAAAACATCCATAAACTTTGACCAAAAATCCCCTAACATCTACATTATGGAGGGACAAGGGGTGTTTAGTTGGTTGCAATCTGCAGTTATGCCACTAGGTGTCTGAAAACCACATATATGGCCATTTTTATTTTATTTTTGTTGTTGTCAAAAAGTTATTTTTAAATAGCTGATCAGCTGTGACATCATTTAAAGAGCACAGAGTATGAAGAAAAATCCTCATCCAGGCTAGGCTAATGGCTTGCTAAACAAAGGCCTGTTTTTCTAGTTTTCAAGCTTATACAGTAAAACACTTTTTGAAAAATGACTTACCGCTGTGAAATAACTCCACATTATTTAACTTTAACCATCCAATCCAGTCAGCAGCCTCAGAATAATCAACATATACCGTAGCACTATCGCCTATGCTCAGCACATTTTCATTCAAGTACAGTAAGAATGGGTGTTTTAGGAAAAAAATGGCATAATATCAAAACTCCACACTTTTGCATTAGCAGCTGTCTTTCCCACTGGTACATCATTGTTGAGAAAGAGTTGTTTTAATAAACCTGGGCTGACAAAAGCTTTTTCTCTTTTGTCTGTACTCTGCGCTCTGGGATGTCATGGCTGATAAAGTACTAACTATTGATCACGTTTTGAAAGATAATCACTTCACCAATAACTAAACTATTTTCCCACCCTTTATAGGTTGTAGAGTTTTCAAAACAAAATTGGTTATGTGTGTGACTCCCATTCACAGTAACTTTGTATAACATGTATTTTTCTTCTTTTTCAGCACGATAAGAACATTGTGCACAGGGACTTAAAGGCGGAGAATGTATTTTACACCAACACATACTGCATTAAAGTAGGGGATTTTGGCTTTAGTGCATGTTGCCGCCCCGGTGATGTACTTCACACATTCTGTGGCTCTCCGCCTTATGCAGCGCCTGAGCTTTTCAAAGAGAGAGGCTATATTGGACAGTACGCAGATATCTGGGCGTTGGGTATTTTGCTTTATTTTATGGTGACTGCAACAATGCCATTTCAAGCTGCCACCACCAAGAGACTGAAGGCTTGTATCCTGCAGGGCTCCTATGCCATTCCTTCCTATGTGCCCCAGTCCTGCCAGGAAATCATTAAGGGCCTCCTGAGGCCGGTTCCTGTGGACCGCCTCACTTTGGCACAAATGATGACAAGCAACTGGATGAGAGGCATTAAATACTACCAGGCTGACTCAGCGTATAAATCTACACCGTCCCACCTGACTGAAGCTGAAAATATTCTCACCTCAGATGAATTGAACGTGAAGGCTGCCCTGGAGGATCTTGGCATCACCAGCGTTCATCTTCTCAACAACAGTCCAGACTTGAGAAGTCCTATCACAGGGGCCTATCGGATTTTGGTGCACCGAATCCAGAAAAGGAGATCTGCAGAGGCAGTAGGTGATAGCTGGCTGTGGATCAGAGAGTCCCAGAACAGACTCGGACAGAGAACAGGCTCAAATAATCTGCTGCACAAGCGCCACTCTGTAGTCTGTGCTGTTATGTAGATTAATTTATCATAAAAACGCTCAAAAGATTAAAAAAGATGCTGTTTTTGCACTTCCTTTCTGAGACGGATGCTAAAGTCTTACAGTAGTTTCAATAACCTGCACAGTTATTATTGCACAATTTTTACCTGCATTCTTTTGTTCATCATAAACAAAAACACAATTATGACATTTGTGATTCCTGTTTGATGTTTCCTATAATAGTTCTCCTGCTGTCACATGCTTCTCATGGTTAGAGGTAGCAAACGCCATGAACACATCTGGCACTGATTTTTCTGCTACAATAACATTCAATTGCAATACGAGCTGCTTTCAAACCATCTGAGCATGAAGAAAAGTATTCAGGGCTGTCGGTGACCCACAGATTCTGCCTTTAGGAAGATTAGGGGAATTAAGAAACGGCAAAAACAACATGGGGGATTTTTATTCATAAATAAAAAAATAAGTGTCATTCAGAGAAAGTGCATGCTTTACCCTGAAGGGTTTAAATGTACAATGTGTTTTGTTTGTAGCTGATTTTATGTATTTTTTTTTTAATGTGTGACAAGATCTACATATAGTAATTTAATTGCATACGTTTTAGGCTGTTAATTATTTGACAAAAGTTGTTAATCTAGATAAATCTAGATAAAAAAAAGCTCTGGTGGAGTCCAGCTCTTATTCTGAAAGGGTCCTATTTAAAGCTGGCAATGCAAACCTCTTGCACCGTTTGTGCAGAGACTGAATGTCACATAGCAACAAAACCCTTAATTCCATATTCACTGGGGAACACAGTCGACAGGCTTCTTCTATTAAAAAAACACATGTAGACTATAGTTGGGCAAACTCCCATGCTCCCTCCAAACCCCTAATGGTTGAAGAGCTATAGTTCCACCATGGCCGGGACAGAACCCGCATCGTTTAACCTGAATCTGAGGTTCAACCGTCGAATAGACTCTCGTCTCCAACACCCCAACATACGGTAGATCTTAGCAGGGAGGCTTAGTGCGATCCCCCTAGAACACACATTTAGACCCCACTTCTTCAGAAAGGAGAGCCACCACCTCAGTCTGCCAATCCAGTGGCACTGTCCCCAAATATCCATGTCAGCAAAGACCAGCATCGTCCAGAGTCTTGTGGAACTCAGAGCGGATCTCATCCCCCGGAGTCCAGCTGCCACAAGGCTTTTGATCTACCTTGGTGACGTTAGCTTCGACTATAGACAGACCAATCCTGAAGCCTCCAGACATGACAGATGATAGTGTAAGGTCCTCAACGTACTCTTTACATATTGCAGCAATGTAATTTTTATTATGTAAAATAAAAAACAAAACTTCTTTTTTTTTAAGTCCTCATATGGTTCACTGACACTACGACCATAACAAAACCAGTAAAAATTGTTAAAATAAATCAATAAAGCCTTGTTGCGTTCCAGACCTTTTTTTATTTATTTTTTATTTTTTTGTTGCATTTTGTCACGTCTTAGTCACATCATGTTTTCACACTGACGTTTTTGTTGCACGTGTCTCGTTCCAGTCGCTGTTTTATTTCCCATGACCTGAATGAAACAGATATTTTAGTTGTCATAAAAAAGTGCTGATTGGTTCTGTTTCATACAGTAGATCAGCCTGAGAGAATTATAAATGTTTCAGTCGAAAAATGCAGCAGTCTCACAGGCCACACCGTTACCACAAAAATCTCAAAACTATAGTTTTAATAATATTTAACATGCAAGTCTGAAATTGGGACAAACTTTGTGGGGAAAAAACATCTTGCATTAGTAAGGTCTAAACAAGCTTTCAGGCTGACGGACCAATCTGATAAGGTGATTTGTGGAATCAGTACTAAAACTAGTGCAGTTGCAGTATCTTTATGTTAAACGTCACGACTTAAGAGGAATTCATGTTCATGTTTAATATGCTACACCAAGGTGTTAATAAACAAAATGTAGTCCATAAATAAAAAATACCATAACTTCAGTAAAACATGGAGGTTTTGTTACGCTGCAGTGCAGCTTTGTTTCCATTAGTGCATAAAGCACAGGCATATTATAAAGTTAAATGAATTTGATGATTACAAAGACATCTTGTAGTTTTATAATTGCAACTTGAACAAGAAAATCTAATTTAGGCAGGGCAATAAAACTGGAACACTAAGCTAACATGAGAACATAAGACCTGAATAATATCTGAATATTAAAAAAGTGGACCATTGCAAAAAAGCTCTCGGGAAAATTTAAAAAGCTAAAATCTGTTCCAAAGAAAAGGAGACAAAACTGTCAGATGACGCTGCTAAATGGTTACAAGAAAGATAAACTATTTTCATCCATTTCTCAAATGAGGCGTTTACCGGAAGAAAATCTCTAAGGATGAACATCCAAATAAAATTTGTCACCTTGGCCAAAAATAATGAAGGCAAAGACACAGCTTCAGGACTTTGTTTGAACGGAACGCATTTTACTGCTCAAACTTCATGTGATTAATCACTGATTCAAAACAGAGTGGTTTTTCTGTCTGTCTCATTAGATATGAACTAACTTTCTTTAAAAAAAAAAAAAAAAAAAAATTAGAACATCATTTTAAATTTGAGCAATCAAAATTAATTTAATAAATTGGCAATTATCACAAGCAAATATGCTTATGGAATAAATACTATTACCAAACAAACCTCGGAGGGTTTCCAGTTTTATAAATCTGTATTTTTTTAATAGTTTATGTCCATGGTGATTTGGATGTAAAAAGGTTTGATTTGCTTTTGTTTGAGAATATTCTAAATCTTGGGCTTAAATTTAGGAACGCCAACATCCAAGATAAAATTTATGTTTTTCATGCTTTTCTCAAAGGACTTCCTGAAGTCGACATTTAGGAGAATTATCTATCAAATAAAGACACTCTATAAAAAAAAAGTCTTTTTTTTTTTTTTAATTCAGCCCGTATTTCTTTTACCAATGTGTGCATCAGTTTTGCTGTGGTCACAATTCAAGGCGAAAGTGTTTTGACAGATAATAAATCAAATTAATTAAGTGCAATTTTCAAATAGCATCGAAGTGTGAAAAGTTTTACGGCTGCTTTCATCTTTTTTATTCACTTCCTGTTATTTATTCATAAATCATGATTCATAGCTGTCACGGGGGTTACTTGGCCGCAAACTGACAAAGACTTTTAGATGATGAAGGTGTCAAAACACAAGCTTTGAGCTCACTCTTTATGTTTTCAAGCCTTCTGTAAGAATTTATTACCTAGTTTTTAACGCCTTTGGTATTTTTTTTAAAGATATTTTAATGCACATTTGTTTTATAGTCAACTGAGATTTCCCGCTCACGTTTTCATACTTTTCTTTCATGGATTTCCACCCTTCGTAGAAAAGGGTCAGAGATTCTTCTCATGAAGCCAACCACCTCATTCTTTCAGACTCAGCAAAGCATTGTTTTGACATTAATAAGAAATAGAGCTTATAGACGTTTCAACACAAAGTTGACCTATGGGTGGCATTTCTATGAGTCATACTCAGTGTTATCGGCTATTGGATGTCCACCAATACTCCACATGCTATTGCACCATACGCTATTGGACTATTGTGCTGCACTTTAATTAAACATGTCTAAAGCTTTTGATACCCGTAGACCATGACATCTTATGCCATTAAATCTCAGACGTTGGTTTCTTGGCTTTCTTAGTTCAACATAATGGTACTTCTTCCAGCTATTTAACTGTCAATGATGGTGTACCACAAGGCTCAGTCTTAGGTCCCTCCCTCTTCACAATCTACATAAGTAATGTAGGTCAGATCATTCCTGATGCATCCTTACATTTCTATGCCGACAACACAGTTGTTTGTTGTTGAGCTAAAACATTTGCTAAGGTTTTCCAGCTTTTACAGTCTGCATTTGACATCATCCAGTCAGATTTGTTCTGTCTCAAACTGGTGATAAATGCTGATAAAAACCAAAGGGATGTTGTTTTCAAACAGGAAGTCAGTACCAGCAGTTCTTCTTTCTATCCTATCTACGAATTCAAGGATTCAACGTTCTTTATTTGTCATACATATCACATGTGGTACATGTGGTGGAACAAAACTGTGTACACAGGGTCCCAGTTACATTCAACAAAAGTATAACATGTAAGAGCAAAACAGTAATAAGATCTAAGATATGAACTAAGAAAAATGTTAACTAAAAATACACTAAGCACTAGTAGTATAAAAACAATACGCCAAACAGCAGCATGAACATGAGTCTGTGTGAGCAGATGAGTACGAATGAACACTGCAACATGAAATAGATCAGCAGCAACATAAACAGATCAGCAGCAACATGATATGATTTTTCACAGTGATTATCCTGGTCAGAGATTCGTGAGTTTAACAGCCTCAGGGTAGAAGCTGTTCCTCAGTCTAGTGGGTCTACACTTAATGTTCCTCAACCTCCCACCTGAGTGCCTGAGTGGAGCGGGGCAAAAAGTGTGTGCTGGGTGAGTGGGGTCCTTCATGATGCAGGTGGCCCTCTTCCTGCATCTGGTGTTGTAGATGTCTGTGATAGTGGGGAGGCTGACTCCAACAGACTTCAACAGACTTATGGTGTTCCTGTTGAATTTGTCGATTCCTATAAATACCCGGTACTTGGGAATTTTCGTCGCACATGTCTCTTTAAAGCCTCATGGTGAAAACTTGGTAAAGCAATTGAAAGTAAAATAGGGATTCTTTTTCAGAAATAGATCCTACCGTATTTAACTCTGGATGGTAGGAAACTTCTTCTAACTGGCAGTTTCCTTCCATCCATATGGTGAAATTATTTACATGAATGCTCCGCAAGCTCCTTAAGATGTTGGATGCTGTCTTTCATGGTGCATTAAGATTCATAACTGGCTGTAACTGTCTGTATCCATCACTGCACTCTGTATTGGTCAACTGGTCATCATTAACTTCACGCAGACTCTCATCATTTCTTTGTCTGCTGCCTTCATATATCTCTTCCTACATGTCACTTCGTCAGTGCAGCGTGTGCTCCCAAGACATCATTACCTGCAGTGTCCCATCAGTGCAGACCGAATTTGGCAATAGGGCCTTCTCCTACTTCGCTCCTGTAAACTGGAACACCTTGCAAAAAAATCTGAAGCTCTCAACCTTGACCTCTCTAAAGGATTTTAAAGTACTGTTAAGTTCAATGCAAAAATCAATTCTGAAATCTTCCTGTTTTTAGTATCTTACACTGTTTTATAGTGTAGAAGGTTTTTTATTTGTTTTATAACACTTATTTTATAATATTTTCATTTTATATGTGCTTAATGAGCTTATGGATGTTTATTGTTGTGTACGTACTTTATACCTCATTTAGAAGAATCAGAATCAGAATAAGCTTTATTATCATTGCACAAAGATACAACAAGAACATGTATGTACAGTCGTCCGCAAGATGGACTGAGTGCACGAAGCTGCTACCATAAAAAGCGCGGCCACCTTATTCTTGTTCAGAATAATATTTTTGCTTAGATGAGAAAAGGGAAGAAAAACATGAGGAGAGACGGTATAAAAAAAGATCTCTCACACCTTGTCCTAGACAGGGCACAATTTGAGGCATCAAAAAAACCTTACCACAGCAAAGCAACATAAATAGACATGATACATGTACATACATGTACATATAGACCGGTGAAGACATTGAATTTTAAGGGAAGGTTGTAGCATAGTCCAGAGCCCCCCTCTCAGCCATTGTCCAGATAAGAGATGTTATTTTTCATCAGCTCGGTTGAAGTTCCGTCACATGTCCACGGCCTTGGGAAAGGGAGAGGTGAGGAGACACACAGAGCGTCTTTGTTTTTTGTTTTGTTTTTTTTAACATGAGAAGAGGAGTTGAGATAAGTCTGCCATCAAGGCCACAGTTTAGGTCAGTCAGAACTGATGAACTGATGTTTCTGCCTTTTAAAAGTCTCATTGGGACAGTTCTCTGATGGAAACTCCAAACAGCCTAATTGATCCCTTACGTCGAAAGTCGAGCCAGGAATGCTGCCTTCAAAGCGAGAGATCAGGTGGGCCTGAAGGCAGCCAAAAAGAACCTGGCCCAGGGCATCAGAGAGGCCAAGGAGCAGTATTCCAGGAAAATAGCTCACCGTTTCAAGGACAGCAAGGATACACGCAGTCTGTGGCAGGGAATACAGACCATCACAGACTACAACCCCCCCCCAGACCTGTGACAGCTCAACCTCTACGCTGAATGAACTGAATGAGTTCTTTGCTCGGTTTGAGGCAAGTAACAGCACACCTGCACATAAACTCCCCCCCTCTCCTGATGGCCAGGTGCTGGTGCTGTCCTCAGACAGCGTAAGGCGATCATTCATCAAGATTAATGCCCGGAAGGCCTCTGGTCCTGACAACATACCTGGTCGTGTGCTGAAGGACTGTGCAGGGGAACTCGCAGCGGTCTTCACGGACATCTTTAACATCTCACTGAGCCAGGCCATCGTCCCCACCTGTTTCAAAGCCACCACCATCATCCCTGTCCCAAAGAAGGCAACGCCCGCATGCCTCAATGACTATCGCCCAGTAGCACTCACCCCCATCCTGATGAAGTGCTTTGAACGGCTAGTCATGAAAAGCATCACATCTGTCCTCCCTGCCTCCCTGGATCCCTTCCAATTTGCATACCGACCTAATCGCTCAACCGACGATGCCATCTCCTCTGCCCTCCACACAGCTCTCACACATCTGGACACGAAGGACTCTTATGTTAGAATGCTGTTCATCGACTTCAGCTCGGCATTCAACACCATCATCCCCCAACAGCTCATCCATAAACTGGACAGTCTGGGGCTGAACACCTCAATAGCCCTGTTTCCATCCATTTTCATTTCGAATTTTGAGCTACCTCGCAAATATGTAAATACAAATTAATGCAGAGCATAAGTGTTTCCATCTACTGGCTTGAAGCGCTTTTTCCAAGCCGCGCACAGCGTCATTACGTCAGACGTCAGCGTCATTACGTCAGACGTCAGCACTGCGCATGTCTACAGTAGACCAGAGAGTAAACAGGAAGTAGCGGTTGAAAACAGAACCCGGTCACACATCTCGTCAAAATGGGGAGAATATTTCAGGTACGTGCTGCTGTCGGGCGAGTTGTATTTATTCTGTCATGCCAACTAGTTTTAGCGAGTTACATGTTGTTCGGAGCGGAAACAGCTGATCAGTCACGTGACGTGAATGTGCGCTACGGCAGCACGAGTCGGCAAATGTGTTTCCATCTGTCGTTTTGCGCAGCTGCTCGGTTTCGCAGCTCCCAAAAACCACCTCAAGCGAGCGTATAAACTTTTTGGCGAATTTCAGAAAGTAACTTCGTATTTTGCCGTTTCCATTAAGCTTTTCTGCTGCGATACTTCAAAATGCGCACCTAGAAACCTTGATGGAAACACGGCTAATGTGTAACTGGCTGCTAGACTTCCTGACCGGGAGACCACAGACAGTACGGATCGGGAGTAACACATCTAGCACCATCACATTGAACACAGGGGCCCCACAAGGATGTGTGCTGAGCCCCCTTCTATTCACCCTGCTAACACACGACTGCACACCATCGTACAGCTCCAACCACTTCATCAAGTTTGCGGACGACACAACAGTGGTAGGTCTCATCAGCAACAACGATGAGACGGACTACAGGAACGAGGTGAGCCGCTTGGCCTTGTGGTGCGGACACAACAATCTCACTCTCAACGTGGAGAAGACAAAGGAGATTGTCGTGGACTTCAGGAAGAGGGATGCACAACATGCCCCTCTGACCATCAACAGCACCGCAGTGGAGAGAGTGGACAGCACCAAGTTCCTGGGAGTGCACGTCTCAAAGGACCTGTCCTGGAGCAGGAACACTGCAGCACTGGCCAAGAAGGCTCACCAGCGCCTCTACTTTCTCCGCAAGCTGAAAAGGGCTGGAGCTTCAACCCCCATCATGTGCACCTTCTACAGGGGTGCCATAGAAAGTGTCCTGACCAGCTGCATCACGGTGTGGTTTGGTGCATGCACTGCATCATGCCGCAAGAGCCTCCAGCGCATCGTGAAAGCAGCTGAGAAGATCGTCGGCACCTCCTTGCCCTCACTGCAGGACTTACACAGCAAACGCCTCACTCGGAAAGCCCACTGCATGGCAGGTGATCCCACACACCCACTACACAGCCGCTTTAGACTGCTGCCATCAGGGAGGAGACTGAGGAGTCTCCAGGCTCGAACCAGCAGACTGAGAGACAGCTCTGTTCATCAGGCAGTCAGAATGCTAAACACTCTGCCTGCTCTGCCTCCCCTCC
>JBBPBX010051303.1:10314-21991 GCA_038048925.1 Garcialebias charrua | reverse complement strand
TATATATATATATCTTGTGTTTAGTTTTTTATTGTCATTTTTTTAATGAAATGAATTTAAAAAAAAGATAAAACAAAATAAAATAAAAAATTACAAAAAGAAACTCCTGTAGAACCAGGCTCAGGACAATTGGTTTCGACTGGCTGGGCCTGAAAGGACAGGAAGGAGGAACAGACACACAATGGCAGGTCCAGGATGGAGGCCATCAGGTTTTTTTTTTCTAGCAGGAAAAACAAAAAGGCAGAAATCACATGTTAAGAAAGAATAATTCCAAATACAAACTATTCATTTGTTTGTATTTGTAAATGTTCATTTACCATACCATACCATTTTATTTATAGAGCACTTAAAACGGTGACAAAACCAACCAAATTGCTGTCCAAAACAGACAAAAAACAGGCAACACATAAGCAACATTAGCCTGGTTAAAACCACACCCTGTCCTTCACTTCGCTTCAGACAAGGGTCTGGACTTTTTCCATAGAGAAACGATTCTTGCTGGAGGCGTGGGCTCTGCTGAGGAACAAAACCATTGGATATTTTGAACAGGGAAAGCATTCTGCTCCCTCCCCTCAGAGCCACCCCCCGTGCTCTGGTGAACTTGACTGACAACTGCTCCGCCTCCTGCTGCAGCTTTTCTCTCGCTGCGCAAATTCTGTGTTTATATGTTAATAAAACGTTTTAATAAAATACAATAAAACCATGGATCGCTGGTCCAGCTCACCAGAAGACCAGAAAATCTGATGGGACTCTGTCAGCAACGTAAAACCCGAGTTTAATTCTCGTGACAGCCATTTCCTTGTTCATTTCAGCGGAGGGAGAGAAGGAGGAGGGCGCGAGCGATCACTTGACTTTTGGCCCAAAAAACAAAAGAAAACTCCAGATAAGGGATTAAGAAGGGGAAATTAATAAATTTGTGTCACATATAAAACAGTTCTGCATCGCTTTGCATCGCTTTGAATGAGAACATGCCGGTGCTCGCTGACTGCGCGCTGGGACAGGTGGGGGCGTGGGTTAGGGTCCAAAACTCCGTCCCTTCTGTTCTCTGATTGGTCCGAACAAAAATCTACCGGAGAAATGGTTGTTAATGAGAGAAGTCCCAGACTGTGCAGTGAAGGGAAATGAGAATTGAGCGGAGCTGTGCAGGAAGGCGAGGGCCAGGCTAAAGCAACATATACAATGAAGTAAAATCAGAATACTGTATAGACGTAAAAACATAGCAGATAATAAATACAACGACTAACCTGTGTGAAGCAAACATGTTCAAACACAGATCATCTGGTGTTGAAAGCTACGGAATAGTAGTGGGTTTTTAAATGGGATTTGAAAACCAAGAGGGAGGGGGGCCTGCCTGACAAACAGAGGTAACTTGTTCTAAAGTCTTGGGCCTGCTACAGAGAAGGCCCTGTCACCTTTGATGAAATGAAGTCAATTTGTTATCCAGTATTCTAAGGTTATAGCAGCATAGGATAAGGAATAGATCAGGAAATCAAGCCGACTAGCTATAGAATAAAAACAGGAAAGATTTAAGCCTAGTCTTAAAACTGGACAATGTGTCAGCCTCATGGACAGAAACTGGAAGTTTATGTTTATGTTTATGTTTATGTTTATTAAATTTGTTCATTTTTTTACAAAAGAAACAATACAAGGCAATCTCATAATGATAGTGTACAAAATGTAAAAAAATGAAAGGTGGCAGAAAGAAGAATAAATCTTATTATATCTGCCCCTTATCTCCAACAATCAGATTAACAACAGTAGTCAAACCATGTAAACAATAATAATCTTCAACCAACTTTTTCCAACAATCAGGTTAAACAATAATATTCTTCAACCAACAGTACAAAATGACTAACTCTTTCTAATTTTCTAACTAATACTAATACAGTACAAAATGACTAACTCTTTCTAGTTTTCTAACTAATACTAATACAGTACAAACTGACTAACACTTTCTAATTTTCTAACTAATGCAATACACATTACGTTATTTCACATATATTTTTTTAACATATTTGTTTTGATCATTTTTTTAAATGTAAACATTGACTTGGCATTTTTAACTACATTCTCCAAGCCATTCCATAATCTAATTCCCTGAATTGAGGTAGAACGTCCCTTCAAACTGGTTCTGAATTGTGGTTTTACAAACAACTCTGTTCCCTTAAGATTATAACAACTTTGTCTTTTAACAAAGTGCATTTGGATATTTAAAGGTAATGCATTATTTTGAGCTCTATACATAACTGATAAAATATTATAGTCTACCAAATCATGGAACTTCAGTAATTTTAGTTGATAAAATAATGTACTTGATGGATGACGGTAATGCTTTCTAGTGATAATTCTTACAGCTCTTTTCTGTAATACAAAAATAGGCTTTGTGATTGTTTTACACGCATTCCCCCAAACATCAATACAATAGATTAAGTGTGGAACAATGATTGTGTTATACAACAAATACAGAGCCTTATCATTCAATAGGTCTCTGACTTTGTACAGTACTGCTATCGATTTAGCTATTTTTATTCTTACAGAATTTATGTGTTGTTTCCATGTCAGTTTGTCATCAATGATAACACCCAAAAACTTCACCTCACTCACTCTACAAATCTCAACATCCTCAATTTTGAGTGGAACATCAACAGTTTTCTTTCTATTACCGAATATCATGTAATTAGTTTTCTCTAGATTTAATGATAATTTATTTATTTTAAACCAAGTTTGTATCTTTACAAATTCTGTCTTTATCAATTCTAACATTTGTTCTATATCTTCACCTGAACAGAAAAAAGTGGTATCATCTGCGAAAAGTACACATTTAAGGAGTCCTGACACATTTACCAAGTCATTCACATATAAAATAAAAAGCTTTGGTCCAAGTACAGAGCCTTGGGGAACTCCACATGTGATATTACAGAGGTCAGATCTTACATCATTTATTTGTACAAATTGTTTCCTATTTTTTAAGTAGCTAGATACCCACTGTAATGCTGGTCCTCTAATACCATATTTGTTCAGTTTTTCAAGGAGAATTGTGTGATCAATAGTATCGAATGCTTTTTTTAAATCAACAAAGATACTGATACAATGTTGTTTTTGATCGACAGCAGTAGTTATTTGTTCCATTAATTCCATGAGAGCCATTGATGTAGAGTTTTTTGATCTAAACCCATACTGACTGCTGCTTAGAATATTTTGTTTATCTATAAATTGGTCTAGTCTGTTTACAAATAGTTTTTCAAGAATTTTTGAAAACTGTGGTAACAAGGATATAGGTCTATAATTGTTGAATACACATTTATCACCATTTTTAAAAAGAGGAACGACCTTAGCTACTTTCATATTATCTGGAAAAATTCCTGTTGAAAATGATAAGTTACATATGTATGTGAACGGCTCAATAACATGGCTCATTATGTCCTTTACAAACATCATATCCATGTCCACCCAGTCTTTCGATCTCTTGTCTGTAAGATGTTTTACTACATTCATTATTTCCTCTTTGTTAGTTCCATTTAGGAAAATACTATTTGCACAACCTGTAATTGAGTGGATCATATTTTTATCTACTTTTGGTATCTTAGCTGCAAGGCTTGATCCAACATTCACGAAATATTGATTAAATCCATTTACAATTTCATTTTCATCATGAACTTCATCGTTGTCTTTTACAAAATATTTTGAAATACCAGTTTTTGCTTTATGATTCTTCAGTACACCATTCATTACTCGCCATGTTGCTTTCATATCACCATTAGTTTTATCTAATAATTTACTATAATATTCTTTCTTATGTTTCCTTATAATCCCTACTAATTTATTTTTATACTTTTTATATTTTTCTTCTGCGCTCTGACTTCGCAATTTCAAGAAACATGAATACAAATAATTCTTTTTTTTACATGCATTTCTTAACCCTTTTGTCATCCATGGTTGATCATTTGTATTTCTCTTTGTGTAATTTGTTTGCACACAATTCTTTTCATACAGGGTTTCCAAGATATTCATAAACTCATCATATGCCCTGTTCGTATCATCAACATACACATCATTCCAGTCTTGTTTATCCAGATCCTCTTTCAATTTTTCCAAAACTTTTTTTGATGTGTTTATGATTTTTTTCTTCGTTGTGTCTGCTTTTGTGATTTTTTGATCATTTTTAAAGATTGTGAAAACTGGTAAATGATCACTTAAGTCGGTCGTTAAGATACCACCAATTACATCCCCATTTGTTATATTTGTGAAAATATTATCAATTATTGTGGCACTATGAGTTGTAATTCTTGTTGGCTTTGATATCAATGGATACATATTTAAACTGTACATTGAGTTTATAAATGTGCTTATGTTATTGTTGAAGTTGGTTCCACAAGAGAGGAGCCTGATAACTGAAAGATCTTCCTCCCATTCTGATTTTGAAAACTCTAGGAACTGCAAGTAAACCTGCAGTCTGAGAGCGAAGTGCTCTGTTAGGAAAATATGGAACAATAGGATCTATAATATAAGATGGAGCTAGGTTGCTGAGAGCTTTGTAGTCTAGAAGTAAGATTTTAAATTATATTCTGAATTTAACAGTCAAAGTCAAAAGTCAAAATCAAAGTTTCTTTATTTATTGTTCGCACCATATGTGGTACATGTAGTGGAACTAAACTGTGTACACAGAGTCCCAGTAACATCCAACAAAAGTATAAATTGTAAAGAAAAACTGTAATAAGATCTAATACTGTATATGACATGTATAACAAGGAGCCAATGGAGAGAAGCTAAAACTGGAGAGATATGATCTGTCCTACGAACTCCCATTAAGACTTGGCAACAGCATTTTGGATGAGCTAAAGACTTTTAAATTATGTTTTTGGACACCCAGATGCCATTGCGATAGTCCAGTCTAGACGTGACACATGCATGAACCAGTTTCATTTTTACCTGTCCACTAAGGACAGCCAGTCCTCTCAGGTACTGCAGTACACACCTCTAACATCTAAAACGGTGTAGCCAACTTGCAAAAGAAGACTGAATTAAACCATGAGCAGAAGAAGAAAAACAACACAAAGGCTTGTTTTGAGGAAATACTGAGAGAATACTGCACATGTATTAAAGTAGTAAGGAAGTAAGTAGTACTTTTAGGAGGATTAACCCTCACAAGGCAACCGGTCCAGACAACATCCCCGGGAAAGTGTTGAAAGAATGTGCAGATCAGCTCTGTGAGGTGCTAGCCGACATCTTTAACACCTCACTTGCCCTGGAAACAGTTCCCATCTGTCTGAAGACCGCCACCATCATCCCAGTCCCAAAAAGCTCCACAGTGACTGGTCTGAATGACTATAGACCGGTGGCCCTCACCCCGATAGTCGCTAAATGCTTCGAAAAAACTGGTCATGACCCACATCAAAACAACCGTTAACATCAACGAGGACCCTCATCAGTATGCGTACCATGAGAACCGATCAACAGAGGATGCCATCTCCTCTGTGGTCCACACTGCTCTCAACTACCTGGAGTAGAAAGATTCTTACGTCCGCATGCTCTTTGTGTAGGACTAAGCCCTTCCATTTGCAACTGGGTACTAGACTTCTTAACGAACAGACCACAGTCAGTGAGGATCCACAACTTCTCCTCCTCCACCATAACCCTCAGCCCTGGCTCTCCTCAAGGATGTGTGTTGAGCCCTCTTCTGTTTGCTCACATATGATTGTGCAGCTACCCATCCTGTGCTCCAGCATCAACGTGTGGCATGGAGGCTGCACAACTGCAGAAAGAAAAGCTTTGCAGAGAGTGGTGAAGGCTGCACAGAAGTCTGTTGGGAGTCAGTCTCCCCACCATCACAGACATCTACACCTCCAGATGCAGGAAGAGAGCCACCTGCATCATGAAGGACCCCACTCACCCAGCACACTCACTCTTTGCCCCACTCCCCTCAGGAAGGAGGTTGAGGAGCATTAAGTGTAGAACCACAAGACTGAGGAACAGCTTCTACCCTGAGGCTGTTAGACTCCATCCATCCATCCATCCATCTTCTTCCGCTTATCCGGGGTCGGGTCGCGGGGGTAGCAGCCTAAGTAGGGAGGCCCAGACTTCCCTCTCCCCAGCCACTTGGAGCAGCTCCTCCGGGGGAATCCCAAGGCGTTCCCAGGCCAGCCGAGAAACATAGTCCCTCCAGCGCGTCCTGGGTCTTCCTCTGGGTCTCCTCCCGGTGGGACATGCCCGGAACACCTCACCAGGGAGGCGTCCAGGAGGCATCCTAACCAGATGCCCGAGCCACCTCAACTGGCTCCTCTCGATGTGGAGAAGCAGCGGCTCTACTCCGAGTCCCTCCCGGATGACTGAGCTTCTCACCCTAAGCTGTTAGACTCATGAATAAATAACCAGGATAATCACTGTGAAATATCACATCATGTTGCTGCTGATCTGTTTTCTTGTTGCTGTGTTCATCTGTGCTCATCTGCTCACACAGACTCATGTTGGTGCTGCTTTTTGACGTAATGCTTTTATGCTATTAGTTCTTAGTGTATTTTTTGTTGATGTTATTCTTAGTTCATATCTTAGATGTTATTACTGTTTTTCTTTTACATTTTATTGTTGGATGTAACTAGGACCCTGTGTACTTAATTTCGTTCCACCACATGTACCACATGTGTTGCAAATGACAATAGAGAATTGCTGACTCTGACTCTGGTAACCAATCAGCACATTATTGCCACCTATGTTTGTAATGAAAACGGCAGCCTGAGTGGAACATGGTGTTGCAGCTGGGCTGTGAACAGGTACACGCAAACAATCGCCTATACGGAGATGAAAAACCACAAACAACCATGTTCTTACCTTCCCAAGAGCTGAAAGAAGAAACAAAGAAGTTGTGGAAAGTCAAGGCCTCATTTGTGCATGTGGATGTTGGATGGCCAGCAGATAACTTTGTTAAAAAAAATGCCATTAATTATTTGGAATCAACAATGTTCAGTCAGGTCAACTGGATGGTTTCTTCTTTTGCTGAGACGTTATATTCTTTATCCAAAGAACTTCTTCAGTCTGAGGAGACAGCAAAGGACAACATGTCTCAGAAAAAAAAGAAACCGTCCAGTTGACCTGACTGAACATTGTTGGATTTTTCAGAGTCAGAGAGAATTTATTGTCATTTGCACCGCATGTAGTACATGTGTTGAAAACGAGATTATGTACACAGGGTCCCAGTTACATCCAACAACAAATGCAAGAGAAAAACAATAATAACATCTAGGATTAACTAAGAGAGACATCAGCTAGTAATACACTAAGCCCTAATGTAGTAGAAAAACATCATTATAAACAGCAGCACGAACATGAGCAGATGGTCACAGATGAACGCAGATAGTCACAGATGAACGCAGCAACAAGAAACAGATCAGTATCAGCATGATGTGACATTTTGCAGTGTTTATTCTTATTATTTATTTATTCATGAGTCTGACAGCCTCAGGGTAGAAGCTGTTCCTCAGTCTAGTGGTTCTACATTTGATGCTCCTCAACCTCCGTCCCGAGGGGAGTGGTGCAAAGAGTGAGTGTGCTGGGTGAGTGAGTGGCTGGGTGATTTTTACCTGTATCATTGAGTATGGACTTTGGTATTTTGAGTCAGGCGGCACAATTACTCACTTGGTAGAGCTGCTGCCTCTCAGCAATAAAGTTGCCAGATCAAATCCCAGCCCAGGACCTTTCTGGGGGAAGTTGGCATGTTCTCTCTGTGCATGTGTGGATTTCCTCCAGGTACTCATGCATGTTAGGCTGATTGGTAACTCTAAATTGTTCCTAGGTGTGAGTGCGAGAGTTAATGGTTGTTTGTCTCGTTTGTCTTTGTGTCCCTGTGATGGACTAGAGACCTGTCCAGGGTGTCCCTTACCTCTCCCGCAGTGACTCCTGGATATGGACACCAGTGACCCCCATGACCCAGACAGGAAGAAGCAGATAAAATATAATGGATGGATGGAGTCACCTCTCTGTCTGTTAGCAAAATCTCATCAACTCATGAACAGACAGACAGAATGCATGCTCTATAAGGACTACAGTTCTGAAGTCCCTTGGGCGGCTGTGGCTGAGTGGTTAGAGCAGTCCTCCAATGCAAGAGTTGGAAGTTCGAATCCACCAGTAGTCACATGCCGAAGTGTTCCTGGGCAAGACACTGAACCCTTCATTGCCCCCGATGTGTGTCCCATCAGTGTATGAATGTGATAATGCACTGATTAGGCTCTTTAGAATGATTTGTCCAATTAGCTTTGTGGAGATCTACAGTAGTAAAGTGCTTGAGGGAACAGATTGTAATGTAAAGAGCTTTGAGTGTCTTGATGAGACAGAAAGGCGCTATATAAGTACAGACCATTTACTGGTGCATTTTGTAGCAAGGAACACTGGAAATTCATTTTTCCTTCTGAATGTCCCTGAAGAAGTATTCATTGGAAACACCATGGCTTTTATTTAATAGACAGTTTGTGCACCACTTTCTGATGGTTCGCTGCACAGAATACATTGTGGAGGCTTTTTAATCTGCCCATGACCCAACTTTAGGGGCTTAGCCGAGTCTCGTTGGAAACACTCAGAAAAGGGAAGGACAAAAGAAAGAAAATGGAAATTCAATAATGTGAATGAATGAACACATTGTCTCGTTACAATAAAACTATTGGGGAATCTTTTTTTTCCCTTATGTACCTGTTTCTTTCTCCGCAGGAGCCTTCTGGACGTGGACACATTCTCCAAGTCAGACCCTGGTATGTTTGAACCTTTTGACATACTTGTTTTTTTGATTTCCATTACTTGAGATGCATTAACTAGATTTTCTTTTTGTGAAATAATGATTTTCGTACCCTAATGGTGACAAATACGCTGGACGTAATGAGCCCTGCTCCTCTGCTCATTGCCTCTTGTAAACAGCCTCGAAGGTCAGAGCTTTCAGAGAGTCACAAATGGCTGACAAAGTAAGAGTGGACAGAGAACACAGCGGAAAGTAAAAGAAGGCTTGAAATTGGGTTAAGACTGAAAAAGGTCAGGATGTGAATCTGGCTGCATGTCAGCCAGTGCATTTATGACACGAAAGGAAGGACAGGGTGAGGGATTTCTTTTTCCACGATCTGAAGATGTTTAACTCATATCAGGAGTTTGGACACATAGTTAAACCGACTTCGCTGAATCTATTGCCAGAAGCCAAAAATCACAACCAGAAACAAATCTTTAAAAGAATGAACTCTAACTAAAACACCGGCAGGTTTAGAGCTGCTGGAATGCATCAGAATTATAATTTGTCCAAAGTTTTATCCACCGCATTAGGAAGCAGGATATCGACCGTCCCATTATTCTGGGGACAATTTATTTTCCGAGCACTTGAGGGTCTAGTCCTCATCGTGCAGGAGAGCTACTCTAAACAAATTTAATGGCCAAGGTTGAAATTCAAGTTCAAGTTGCATGCTATAAAACAGTCCACCTTAAATGGCATTGGTAACTGCTGGTGGCCTTTAAGGTGGCAAAACGATTTAAATCATTTTATTTATTGTGCTGAATGTTAATGTAGAACATCTGGATTTTTTAAATATTTGCTCCTGGATTATTCCTATAGAGGAGGGATGTCTGGTCCACTGTGATGGACAAAGACACACATTTGTTGGCATGCTAATAAGGAGAATGAACAGATTACTAAGCAACTCAAAATGTGAAGCTTTAAAGACGTACAATGCTAGATCCATCCATTCATTATCTTTACTCGCTTCTTCCTTTCTGGGTCGCAGGGGTCACTGGTGCCCATATCCAGCTATCATGAGAGAGGTAGAGACACCCTGGACAGGTCTCAAGTCCATCACAGGGACACATAGAGACAAATTAGACAAATAACCATTCACACTCTCACTCTCACCTAGGGACAATTTAGAGTTACCAATTAGTCTAATATGCATGTTTTTGGTTTGTGGGAGGAAACCAAAGTACCCAGAGAAAACCCACGCATGCACGGAGAGAACATGCAAACTTCACCCAGAGAAGTCCCTGGCCGGGATTTGAACCAGCGACCTTCTTGCTGAGAGGCAACAGCTCTACCAACTGTTCCACTGTGCCACCCCAATTTTAGATCATTACCCAGAACTGTGTGTTTCAAATTTTCATTAAACCTTTATTTAAACAGATAAATCACATTGAGCCTCGATCTGTTGGACAGACCATAAAAGTGGTGAAGTAAATGCAGCCTTAAAATGCAGAAACCAAATTCTAGTTTCTCTTCAAAGTCAAAGTCAACTTTATTGTCAGAACTGCAATATGTACAGGACATACACAGGATTGAAATTGCGTTTCTCTCAGTCCCTCGGTGCAACAGTAACCATCTAAACACTAAACACTAAAACATTTAATAAACATAAGCATAAAATAGTAAAAGTGTAACACTGTCCTGAGTTTTTTCATAGTAGTATAAAAGTATGAAAATTTACACCAACACTGAAACACCAAACACCCCTAAAACACCAAACACCCAATGAACATAAGCATAAAATGAAATAATAAAAGTGTAATACTGTCCTGAGTTTTTGCATAGTAGTATAAAAAGTATAAAAAGTATATCTATAAAATAAACTGAAGGTTCTAGCATTGACATTTGCAAAGAGTGGCACAGCAGCATATAAGTTAATGTACACAGTATATGTATGAGGTAGTTGATGTTGGTATAGAGGCAAAGTGGCATATGCAGTAAGGCACATAAGGCACATTGGCATCCTTAGATAAGGCTAGTCAGAGAATACTGTATATGTATCAGCAGTAGTGTAGATATAAAAGTAGTGTACAGTAAATGTAAACATTAGTGATAAATGTAAAACAGTAGTAATAAATGTAAACCGTATTAATAAATGTAAACAGTGAATGTAAACAGTAGTATGACTATAGGCAGTAATGTAATACAAACATTAGTGCAAATATGAGAAGTAGTGCAAACTGAATGAGCACATGACCGAGAGTTTAGTGATGAATAACCCGTTTGATGACACAGGGTCCAGTGTTAAAAACTTTGTGTTGAGTGATAATGTGTGAGAAAGTTTTTTGTGTTAAGGCAGTTCAAATGGGAGGGGAGGCAGAGCAGGCAGAGTGTTTAGCATTCTGACTGCCTGATGAACAGAGCTGTCTCTCAGTCTGCTGGTATGAGCCTGGAGACTCCTCAGTCTCCTCCCTGATGGCAGCAGTCTGAAGCAGCTGTGGGTGTGTGGGATCACCTGCCGTGCAGAGGGCTTTCCGAGTGAGTCTCTTTACAGTAGACCCACGCTACTTCGTGGTTCGTTTATCATGGACTCGCTCTATCTCGGTTTTTCAAAGTGAGATTGGACTTGACACCAGTTGGCTGATTGATGGATGAGCTGCACGATCGGCTTGGAATTTTTATTTAAAATAAATTGTTTGAAATTATTTAGCACCTGCTGCACATTTGTACAGTTCAAAGCTGCAGAAAAAGCTTCCTCCTGCAGCTTTGTGCAGCCCATACTGCAGGATAAGATTCGTCCTGTAGCTGATCAGCTGATCAGCTGTTCTCCGTGCAGAGTGGAGAGGTGGGCGTGGCCAAGAGCGCTTGCAGGTGGCTGAGAGCAGCGGAGGCAGGGAGCTGAAATCATGACGTTCTGTGCTCATTTAGAGTTTAGAAACATTGTTTAGAATATTGCAAGAGTGTGGGAAGTGTTTAAAATGC
>JBBPBX010051303.1:0-10229 GCA_038048925.1 Garcialebias charrua | reverse complement strand
TATATATATATATATACATATATACAGTACAGTATATATATTAAAATAAATTACTGCTTACTATGTGTACTACTATTCCTACTTTGCAGTTTTTCACTTATCGCAGGGCTTCAGGGTACAGATCCCCCGTGATAAACGAGGGACTACTGTATTTTGCTATTTCTGATGGGTATTGTTTCATTACACATAAGTAGCATGAAAATCTCTCATTTTAAATTATGTAGATACAAAATATATATATATACAGATGTGTACTGTATATATGGTTAGTTATAGGGATTTATTTATTCCTGTGTGCTGTACTGAGTACAATGAATTTAGTCACTTAGATTAAACTAATTTGTAAACTTCAAGTCCAAATTTACTTCCAACAGACATCACTGAAAAAGCCAGACTCGAAGGGGCTGCATTTGTCTTATAAACATCCATTTTACACAATACCTAAAAACTATTGGTTATGAAGCATTGTTTGAGGAAAAACACAGTATTTAATCTTAAAAAAGGATTCCTTAACTGCACTTGTTTTTTGTAGTTTTTACATAAGTTGCGATTTTATTAAGTAACATCATTTTGCATTGCAAGCAGCAATGTTGGAAACTACATTTTTTAAGCTGGTATTCTAGTTTTAGAAGTAAAAAAAAAAAATCCGTTGGAGCCTTGGGCACCAGGCCAGCATGGCCAATCCTGCTTCAGAATCTCAACGAAGCCACATCAGTGCATGTGGGCGCCACATCTTGGGTACACCATTACCATTGTGCTTCCCATCAACACCCTGGACTCTGATGCAATTTTACCTCACTGTTCAATAACCACAGTGTCACTGCAGAAGCTTTTTTGCATGCTTTAAACCAAAACCTATCTCACTTTGGTAATACAGAGCCCAGTGTGTCACTAATTCACACCCGAGGACCTTGTCAAGACCGTGCAATAACTCTAAATTCTAATAGTGGGGTCTGCTGTGAAGCGGGCTTTAAAGAGGGAGACAAGTCGAAAAGAGCAACAAACCAAAGAAAGTGAGCCAAAAGTTATGGGCGATTGGGCGTGCACATTTTCTGCACTTGTCAATCCAAAGCACTCCATTACAAGTTTTGTGTTTATTTGTTTTGCCCTCTTGACATCAAAGCTTTCTGCCAACTAAATCTAGACCTGCAGCTTCTGAACTGATAAGTACTTTGGTGCTTTTAGAACCCAAAGGGTAGAGTTCCTCAGAAAAATGCAGTGCAGGAATTAGACGGAGACAGCCAGGCTTTAAACAGGTTTAACAAATCGCAGCTGGAGAGCACAGCCATCAAACTCCTGGTTCTGAGGCTTCAGTGATATTATGCGTGACTGATTGTAGACGTGAGGGCTGCTGAAGCCCACTAAACAGTAGACGTCCAGGGGACGTCGAGGTGACGTCTATATAGAGCCCGTTGGTCGAAGACCAATTCTAGACGTCGCCCCGACGTGCAAACAAGGTCTTTTTTTGACGTCTAAATATGACCGCATTTGTACGTCATATGAACGTCAGTTTTGGAGATGATCTGGACCATGTTCACAGAGTTAAACTTTTAGGACTATAAAAGTGCAGTTAGACAATTGATTTATTAAGAATGTTGTTTTTTAATATCATTTTAATGCATTTCCTCAATTCTTTTTTATTTTTTTTACAAATTAGACTTGTCCGTCATTTGAGAGTCCAATTCTAGACGTCGCCCCGACGTGCAAACAAGGTCTATTTTTGACGTCTAACCATGACCGCATTTGTACGTCGTATGAACGTCAGTTTTGGACGTTATCTGGACCATGTTCACAGAGTTAAACTTTTAGGATATAAATTTGCAGTTAGACAATTGATTTATGAAGAATGTTGTTTTTTAATAACATTTTAATGCATTTCCTCAATTCTTTTTTTCTTTTTTACAAATTATATATACTGTATATTATTTATGTTTATGTTTATGTTTATTAAATTTGTTCATTTTTTTACAAAAGAAACAATACAAGGCAATTTCATAATGATAGTGTACAAAATGTAAAAAAATGAAAGGTGGCAGAAAGAAGAATAAATCTTACCCTGATGCATGCTCAATAATCCAGGTAGAAAAATCTAAAAAAGCTAAGTCTGGTCCTCTGGACATTCAAAAAACAAAAAAAACAAAACAAAGCAAAAAATTGTAGAAACGTTTCGTCTTTCGTCCGAAAGACTTCCTCAGAATAAATCTTATTATATCTGCCCCTTATACCTGTATATTATTTATTTGAAGAATATAATTGTTGTTGTTGTTGTTGTTGTTGTTGTTGTTGTTGTTGTTGTTGTTGTTGTTATTATTCATTCATTCAACCTTTATTTAGGCAGGTTACTCGACTCATTTACAAGAAACCTCATTTATTCCACGACGTCGCGGTCACACATTCATTTCAGTAGGTGGCAGTACTTGTGTTTTTTGCTTTCTTCCATTAAAAAGCAAGAAGAAGAACTTCGGAACTCGAGCGTTATGATTGGATTGGTGGAGGCAGCACGTGATCTGTTCCAACCAGTCAACGCCTCTCTTGTTGAACCGCGCTGCTGGCTTGAATCCTAACCGTTGTTGTTTATTTTCTGTCTGTGCTGCCTGTGATCTTTCGAGCTCAACTGTGTTCAGTTAATTTGTCACGGAACTCCTGCCCTAAACTTGCTGCAATCCATTCAGAAGTTGAAGGTAATTGGTTCTGTTTTGTAGCTTTGCTCTCTTGAATTCTGTGGTTTCACGTACATAGCTAACGATGGAGCTAACTTTGGAGCTAACGAGCTAACGTAAGCTAACTTGTATCTACGTCTGCGGCAGACGATGTAAAGGAAAATCGAACAGTACAGTTTAGAAAATAAGTTATTCTATGCAAGTAAGCCGTATGCTACGAGTTTTTTTTGTTTTGTTTTTGTTTCTTTGTTTTGCTTTGAGACTATCGAGGCCTGCAGCCTTGCGAGGCCTGCATGCGTCCCCATTATTCATTCATTCAACCTGCTTGTTTTAGACTGATGAAGCCGGCTGGAAGGTGAAACGTTTCAGCATTAAAAAATAGAAAAAAAACTGTCCAGATGACCTGAATTCAGACCAAAGCTTTTCAGTTGCAAATGAATGAGTAAATGTGAAATAAAAAAGCTTTAAAATGTCTCCTATCTCTAATTTTACTTTGACTAGGCAAAATGAGATAAGTCTAAACTACATTCTGACTAATATCTCTGTGAACATGTCGCTCCAGTTGTGTTTATAAACAACTGTTTTTTTTTTTCTTTCTGTCAGGTGTGTGGTGTTAATCTGGACTTGGAATTTGGTGTCCTAGGTATGTTTTGTGACCCCATCCTCCCCTGAGAAACAAAGCGTGCACTTTCAAGACACGATCCCTGATGGAGCATTCACATGACAAACACACATTGTTGTCAACTGTTCAGGATCCTCATGATCCTCTTTTTCTGAAGGTAGTTTATTTATAATCTCGTGTAATCTCATTTCAGATTAAGCTTGATCAGGTTATGTGACCGAACGTGGCGCGCGCGGTCTTATCAAAATGAATCATGTTTATGAGTTAGTTTGATGAGGACAAACGACCACTGTCCCAAATCTTTAATGTTTGGTGTCAAAATGTCTCATTGTGATGAAACCCACTAATTATATTGCACCAGTTAAACTCCAAACATGTGTGGAACCTGTGTGCGTGTCTTTTAGGACATGGGAAACGGAGGGGACCAGTTCAACCTTGCAGAGCGCTCGGACTCGGAGTGCGCGGAGTCGCGGACCCCCCAAAATAGTCCACCAAGGACAGTCCTCTGAAGGCGTCCAGCCAGCAGGTAGCAGCTCAAGTGTGTAAATAATCATTTATTTGACTTTTCACCACATCCAACTTCCCCTTCAGAATGTAAAGTAAAGACTGTGAATCAAATCACAAACTGTTTGTTGTACAGGGGGGTGGAAGACATCAAAGTTGTCCTACATGACAAGGACCTCTGGGGCAAATTCGACCATGTGGGAACTGAAATGATCATCAACAAGGCTGGAAGGTGAAAAGGAAATGTTTTTCATCAATACATGTAATCAGTTACTGAATGGACGAATAAAAAATAAAAAAAATCTCCCCAGTCTGTGCGCGTGCATGCAGGCCTCTGAGCAAAGACTTTTG
This sequence comes from Garcialebias charrua, assembly GCA_038048925.1. Classification (NCBI taxonomy): domain Eukaryota; kingdom Metazoa; phylum Chordata; class Actinopteri; order Cyprinodontiformes; family Rivulidae; genus Garcialebias; species Garcialebias charrua. The sequence continues at coordinate 6,092 of JBBPBX010051303.1, read as the reverse complement.
TGTGGCCTACTTTTTATATATATACCGGGTATATATATAATTTGTGGAGCGTTGGTCCTAGGACATGTCACAGCTAATGCACCTTTTTGCTTCATCTTAATTATTTTGCATTGCTGAATAATCTTTTGTTTTTGTCCTCAGCAAGTGCAGCGCCTCAACCCAAGGACCTGTCAACGCCCAGTGAGTACCGGTATACATTACACTTTAAACCATTGTTTATTTTATCAGGCCTTGCAAAATAATTTTTATTTTATTTTATTTTTTTCATGGAAAACCGATGCCACTTCCAGATCAGAAATTGGAAGATGGGCATTCCCATTGCCTCAGGATGGTAAGTATTGAACAGTTAGCAGTGAGACACTTGGAAAAAAATGATCAACCACAGCCACCTTGCTGTTGGAGAGATTATAATCAAGAAATGTGTGTTTTTGTTTTATTTTCCCCCCCCCCAGTGTTTCAGCGTATTCAACTTCTTTGACCTCGGCGATCGCCTACACCGTGTACATCCCACCTTTTCAGCTGTGCCAAAGAGGATAGAGACCATGGAGGATTTTGTGAGAGAGGAGCACCTCGTGACTCCAAATTTGCTACCCTGGTAGGTTTTACAAGTCTGGAGGAAAGCCGAGCATAACGCAGTACTGTACAACCAAACACTTGGAAGTGTCAGTGAACTGTATCATGGATTTATTTCAACAGGTTCTGCAGATTTCCAGAATTGGAGGAAGCACACCAAGGACTTTGTCTACAAATTTCTTGATAGGTATGTATCAACACACGCTCACCCACCCACTAACCATCTGAACTAAATATTTTACTTGCAAGTTCAGTATTTAGTTTTGTAAACTAAGTATTTAGCTATCAAATTAAATATTTAATTTAGAACGACGTGTATTAATAACATGGTTGAAATATGACTGGAAAATTTTGTTTTCTCTAAACTAAAATATTGTTGTTGATTTTTGTAACTTTGCTAATGGCACCCCATAGATATGAAAATGTTTGGCAACTCGAGTGCGTTTTGCAGCAATTTTTTAACTGATGTGCTCAAATTTGGCAGCACGATGTCTCAGTGGTTAGCACTGTTGTCTCACATCAAGGTCCTGGGTTCTATCCCCGGTTGGACCTGGAGTGTTTCTGTGTGGAGTTTGCATGTTCTTCTCGTGCTTGCGTGGGTTTTATCAGAGTACTCCGGTTTCCTCCAACAGATCCAAAACATGCATGTTCGGCCTTCAGGTCCAGGCCTCCCTTGAAAAAGAGATCTGTGATCTCTATGGGATTTGCCTGCTTAAATAAAGGTTAATAAATAATAATGTGTGTTAGTGTGTTAACTAGTGTTATAAGTGATTGGCAAAAACAAAAATTCAAAGCCACCTATCAACATATGATTGTACAGCCACACTTCCAGGCTGTCATATTGTTAAGTTTGCAGATGATACAGCGGTGGTGGGATGCATCACAAACAATGATGAGTCCAGCTACAGACAGGAGGTGGAACATCTGGAGAGCTGGTGCAAAGAGAATAATCTTCACATGAATGTGAAGACGACGAAGGAGATGATTGATTGATTGATGTTTATTCATTCATTTTAAAAGAACAATACAAGACAGTTTCATCAGATACAAGAATACAAGTTGGATAAAATGAAGGGAGCAGAAAGAAGATGAAATCTTATTATATCTGCCCCTTATTTCACAGTTTGTTCAACCAATGATAACCTTCAAGTAACATCACAGAATGAATAATTCTACTTATTTTTCTAACTGTAATACATAAACTAGATCACAAAATGAATAATTCTACTTAATTTTTCTAACTGATACACAAACTACATCACAAAATGAATAATTCTTTTTCTAACTAATACACAATAGCAAAATGAATAATTCTTTTTCTAACTAATACACAAACTATATCATACTTAATTTTTTTTTTTTTTTTATACTAATGATGAGATGATTGTGGACTTCAGAAGGAACAAACACACCCACGCCCCACTGAAAATAGGTGGGTCTGCAGTGGAAGTGGTCTCCAGCTACAAATACTTGGGTGTACACTTGAATGATAATCTCAGCTGGAGCAACAACACCACCAGCCTGATCAAGAAAGGTCATCAGAGACTCTACTTCCTCAGACGACTGAGACGTGCTGGTCTGAGCAGCTCAGTTCTCACCTCGTTCTACAGGTGTGCAGTGGAGAGCATCCTGTGCTCCAGCATCAACGTGTGGCATGGAGGCTGCACAGTTGAAGAGAGGAAAGCTCTGCAGAGAGTGGTGAAGGCTGCACAGAAGTCTGTTGGAGTCAGTCTCCCCACCATCACAGACATTTACACCTCCAGATGCAGGAAAAGAGCCACCTGCATCATGAAAGACCTCACTCATCCAGCACACTCACTCTTTGCCCCACTCCCCTCAGGACGGAGGTTGAGGAGCATCAAGTGTAGAACCACTAGACTGAGGAACAGCTTCTACCCTGAGGCTGTTAGACTCATGAATAAATAAAAATAAAATAAAAAATAAACACTGCAAAATGTCACATCATACTGATGCTGATCTGTTTTCTTGTTGCTGTGTTCATCTGTGTTCACCTGTGACCATCTGCTCATACAGACTCATGTTCGTGCTGCAGTTTATTCCCACTATATTAGGCTTAGTGTATTACTAGTTGATGTTTTTCGTAGTTAATTCTAGATGTTATTACTGTTTTTCTCTTGCATTTGTTGTTGGATGTAACTGGGACCCCGTGTACATAATCTCGTTTTCATCACATGTACCACATGCGGTGCAAATGACAATAAAGACTTTCTGACTCTGACATTTGCTGGGATGGATGTTTTTATTTATTTATTTATTAATCAGGGAGATCCCAGCAAGACACTGCATTTTCCAGATTGCCTTTGCATATTGCTAATTACTTTTTGTTTGTTTTTTTGCAAATGCAGATGGAATCATGAATGGAGATTCTGCAGCAACAGGATTTTATAAGGACTCATGCTGCAGAGCATTTAAAACATGCAAAGGAGGACATGGGCTCACACTGGACAATTAACACAACTGGTAGAGCTGCTGCCTCTCAGCGAGCAGGTCCCCGGTTCAAATCCCGGTCCGGGGGCCTTTCTGGGTAGAGTTTGCATGTTCTCTCCGTGCATGCATGGGTTTTCTCCGGGTGCTCCAGTTTCCTCCAACAGTCCAAAAACATGCATGTTAGACTGATGGTGACTCTATGACCTTGGGTGTGAGTGAGACAGGTCCCTCTTGTAAATGAGTCCCTGTGGCTCAACGAGGCTAGCCTGTATAAATAAAGGTTGAATGAAAAAATGTGCCACAAAGAAGTGGAGGTGGGGCTTTCACACTGGACATTTAATGCACCACGAAGAAGTGGACACTGGACATTTAATGCACCACAAAGAAAGTGGACACTGGACATTTAATGCACCCCAAAGAGGTGGAGGACATAGGGTCACACAGGACATTTAAAACGTGCCACATAGAAGTGGAGGATACGGGCTCACACAGAACTGAGGAACACATTTTTGGGGGGGAGATGCAAATAGGTGCTGGGCATAAAATTAGAATATTGTGAAAAAGTTATTTATTTCAGTAATTCCATTCAAAAAGTAAAACTTCTATACAGTATTACTGTATATTCATTCACACAGACTTTTTTTTTTTTTTTCTTTCGGCTTCTCCCTTCGTTAGGGGTCACCACAGCGAACTAGTCGCATGAAGACTTGGCAATTGTTTTTACGCCGGACCGGATGCCCTTCCTGACACAACCACAGACCACCGGGCTACCACAGCTCTCTGTGTGGAGCAGAGAGCTGCTATCTAGGGTTCCCGGGGGAGCAGATGGTGTGGGTTAAGGGCCTTGCTCAAGGGCCCAGAGTGGGGCAGATGAGGGTAGAGACAGGTGTGACCGCTTCACCTGTCCCACCCACATCTTTTTGCTGTTGTCGGTACCGGGGCTTGAACCGGCGATCTTCCGATCACAAGCTCACCTTCTTAACCTCTGCGCCACCACTCCCTATTCATTCACACAGACTGATATATTTAAAAATAATCTTAATGCTGATGATTATAACTGACAACTAATGAAAACTCCAAATTCATTATAAGTAAATTACATTACTTGAGATCAATTAAAAAATGATTTTTATAGATGTTGGCCAACTGAAAAGTATTAACATGGTAGCATGGTCCTTAGCCCCAACTATTGAAAGATGTACATATTGTACATTTCATGTTCATACATCTCAGTTGGCCAACATTTATAAAAATACTTTATTTTTATTGAGCTCAAGTAGTAGTCTAATTTTCTGAGATACTGAATTTAGGGTTGTCATTGGTTGTCAGTTTTAATCAACATTAAAATAAATAAACATTTGAAATATATCAGTCTGTGTGTAATGAATGTTTCACTTTTTGAATGGAATTCCTGAAATAAAACAACTTATTTAAAATATTATGACCAGCACACTTTGTACAGATTATTTTTGTGGTGAGGGGACTGTAATTGTATACAGCTTTTTTATTTATCTTGTTCCTGCCTGCTATATCAAAAAGAAAAATGAAGGCATGTTAAAAAAAAATTGTTAAGTACAGACCAAAAATGAAGGCATGTTAAAAAATTATTATTGTTTATGTTAAGTACGGCCAAAGAATGAAGGCATTTAAAAAAAAAAATATATGTGAAGTACAGACCCAAGTGAGCTGTGTACTTTTATAGATTTGTTTGTGTATTTTGTGTTGCCACCAGTTGATAAGTTCCGTAATGTAAAGCTTTTTTTTTAAGTTACCAAAGGTGGAATTCTCAATTTTATGTGTTATGCTGTTCCTTTAAATTGTGTTAAATAAACAGGATAAAGGTAAAATTTATGGAGTGATTTGTAAAACTTAATCCAACTGTTTGTAGGATTTTAAAGCTGCGGATGGTCAAAGTATTTCCCTAGATTTGTTTGCCTCAACGCAATTTTAAAGTAGATTCATTATACTTTTTATATGCATAGCATGAACAAGCAGCATGTAAAGTGACTAAAATAAGTTAAATATAATAGCCTAATTAGAATAAGCTAAATACAGTAAGTTATTGACGTCAGATAGACGTCTAATGTAGACGCCTTTTAGACGTCAGGAATATAGACGTCTAATGTAGACGCCTTTTAGACGTCAGGAATATAGACGTCTTTTGGACGTCGGAAAAAAGACGTCTAAAAGACGTCGGGGAAAAGACGTCATCTGGCGTAACGTTTTCGACCTTCCAGGGACCTGATTTCGACGTCCAGAAATGACCTGAAAAAGACGTCGTATAGACGTCACCTTGCTCAGTGGGAGGAGCTCCGACCAGTATCGACAGGAAGAAGTGGTGCACGACCTTCTGCACCATCAGTGTAACTTCAGCAGACGTGAAGACAACACTCTGCTAGCTGCTACATGTGCTGCAGCTCAACTTGTTCAGATGGACTTTTGCTCATTTGTACTTACTTAAGCTTTACAAGAAAAACGAAAAGTTCAAATTCAAGAATTATTTCTTTTGTGTCACTGAAACGTCTTGAAATTTTGAGTTGTCCTTTACAGAGAAAGGAACTGAGCGATCGTTCTCAGTAATTGGAATTTGACATCTCTTTATTGGGTTGCAGTGATGAAACTAAAGTCTGGCGTGAAACATATTTATGTACATCGTTTGTGCTGTTGCTGTTGTCTGGATCAAACTGTTCAATAAGATTCTTTTTTTTGCTCAGAGTTCTAAAGATTTTTTGTAAAATACTCAACATATTTTTCTTTTAATTTTTTTATTCACACAACAGTTTAATCACATATTTTATTATGTGTGAACACAATCTGATTTTTAATAAATGAATGAATGTTGAGTGCTGAATAACTTTGCTGAAACTTGTTGAGGAGAACATTTTATTTTAATGGTCATCATTAAAATAAGCAAAAATAGAAAAATATCAGCTAAAAGTAGCAAAATGTTAGCTAGAAGCTAAAAATAGTGTGTGTTGACTCAGCATTCTCACTATTAAAATATAGTCAAAGGGAAACACGGTTAACAAAATATAGATAAAGTTTTATATTAACAGAAACAATTCCAGATT
>JBBPBX010051302.1:0-15942 GCA_038048925.1 Garcialebias charrua | reverse complement strand
GCAGCACGAACCTTGAGTTTGTGCAGCCTTATAAATATGTAACCAGAATAATCACTATGAAAAATCACTGTGAAAAATCACATCATTTTCCTGCTGATCTGTTCAATGTTGCTGTGTTCATTCGTGCCCAATTGCTCACACAGACACGTTTGCGCTGCTGTTCGGCGTACAGTATTGCATTTATGATTTTTTATGCTACTTGTGCTTTGAGTATTTTTAGCAGATGTTTATCTTGGTTCGTCTCTTAGATCTTATAATATCTTATTTTATTATACATTTTATTGTTTGATGTGAGTGGTAGTCTGTGTACATAACTTCTTTGGTGTAGTGGCAGAGAATCGGACTTGTTTTCTGAAGGACCCAGGTTCAAACCCCGGCCACGGCACACCTTGGGGTGTCTATGAGTGCACATCATCATCATCATCAACTTTATTTGTAAAGCGCTTTAACATATCTATTTCCCCAGCTCCCCGAGCGCGACAACGCTGCTCACTGCACCACCTGGTGGTGGTTGGGTTAAATGCAGAAGACCAATTTCGTCTGTCAAGTATGGGAACATACACAGATGACAAATGTGACAAATTATTACATTATTATTATTTATACACATGCAACAGGTGTGGTGCGAATGACAGTAAAGAATATATGTATCTGTATAACATCTTCTGATTTATATTTCCATTATTGTTTTATTACTTACTATTTTCAGTTTTGTTAAATCAATTTATTTGTCAATTTCTTGTTTTATCAGTTAATTATTAAAATTAGACACTTTAGTTTGTTTTTATGTTACTCAAGCAGATGCAATTTAGTTAGTACAACAGGTTTCTACCCGTTCGCTATAACAGCACACGCAAAACGTTTTTATTACTGTATTTTCCACAGTACACGTTGCACTACCCTATACAGTAGTCACATCAGTCCATATTGTTCTAATACATGTACAGTGCTAATTAGCACATATGCTAACTGTACTCCGTTCTTACTGTATTTTATCCGGAACATATTTCAGCATGTGACACTACAAATTCCACACTGGACCCTCCAAACCTCCCTGCTTCGCAGTATGACCCTTCGCCGTCAGCTGAATCAACCACACCACCGGACAGCTGTCCATTGCTGCAAAGCACCTCACAGAGCAGAACAGATCGTCAGCGAACAGATCGTCAGCCTTCAGTACCGATACATGGTAAGAACAGATGCAACAATCACGTTCCACATCACTTTATTTGTGACGTTAAGGACATGCTTTTATTTTATTTATAAAATAAAAAATGAATAAATGATTAATTAAAACTGAATCATACAGTTTTTCTAGATTTGTCATATGCACCACATGTGGTGGTATAATAATAATAATAATAATCATTTTATTTAAAAGCGCCTTTCAAGACACCCAAGGACACTTAACAAACAAATACAGTTCAAACATTATCAGTAACAAATTGAAATATAAAATACATAAAGAATATAAAATACAAAATAATATAAAATACATTTAGTAAAGTTAATGATAAGCTAGTCTAAAGAGATGTGTTTTCAGGGCAGTCTTGAACAGAGAAAGGGAGGTGGTGTTTCGAAGGTCTGGCGGTAGAGCGTTCCAGAGGTGAGGGGCAGAGCAGGTGAAGGCCCTGCTCCCCATGGTGGAGAGGTGGGCAGAGGGTACATGGAGATGTAGCGAAGAGGAGGATCTGAGAGAGCGTGATGGGATGGAGATTTGTAGGAGGTCAGATAGATAAGGAGGGGCAAGGTTGTGGATAGATTTGAACGTGAGGAGTAGAATTTTGAAGATGATGCGTGATTTAACCGGGAGCCAGTGGAGCTGCTGCAGGACAGGAGTGATGTGGTTATAGTAGGAGGTTTGAGTGATGACACGGGCAGCTGAGTTCTGGACCATCTGTAACTTGTGGAGAGATTTGTTGGGGAGGCCATAGAGAAGGGAGTTGCAGTAATCAATACGGGAAGTCACAAGACTGTGCACAAGGATGGCTGTGGAGCAGGGTGTGAGAGAAGGACGGAGATGGTTAATATTACGGAGGTGGAAATAGGCAGACCGAGTAACATTGTTGATGTGTGAGGTGAATGAGAGAGTGGTGTCGAGGATGACACCGAGACTCTTGACCTGAGGGGAGGGGGATAGCAGAGAGTTGTTAAGGGGGACGAGAAGATGTTCTGATTTTGAAATAGAGTTTTTGGTACCAACAAGAATGATTTCTGTTTTGTTGCTGTTTAGTTGAAGGAAATTGTTAGAAAACCAGTGATTTAGCTCATTGAGACAGTCGGTGAGGATGGAGGGTGGGTGGGTGGAGTTTGGTTTTGATGACAAGTAGAGCTGTGTGTCATCAGCATAACAGTGGAAATGGACGCCGTATTTGCGGAAGATGTGACCTAGAGGAAGGAGGTAAATGATGAAGAGGAGGGGTCCGAGGACAGAGCCTTGGGGGACACCCGTGGAGACAGGGGAAGACTGGGAACGGAAGGATTTAAGCTGAATGAATTGAGTGCGATCAGAGAGATAGGAGTTGAACCAGTCTAACGGGGTACCTGAGATGCCAATGGAGGTTAGTCTGTTGAGGAGGATAGAATGACAGATGGTGTCGAAGGCAGAACTTAGATCAAGAAGAATGAGGATGGACAGAAGACCAGAGTCAGCAGCAAGAAGAAGGTCGTTAGTAATTTTTATTAGAGCTGTTTCGGTGCTATGGTGGGGGCGAAAACCAGATTGAAACTCTTCATAAATGTTATTGTTGGACAGGTGAGAGTGAAGTTGACTAGCAACAGCTTTTTTCAAGGATCTTGGAGATGAAGGGCAGATTGGAGATCGGACGAAGATTATTGAAGTTGGTGAAGTCAAGACCTGGTTTCTTGATGATGGGGGTGATGGCAGCAGATTTGAAGGCTATGGGAACAATGCCAGAGGTTAGGGAGGAGTGGATGATGTTAGTGATGATAGGGAATAGAGACGGGAGACAGGATTTAACAAGAACTGTGGGAAATGGATCAATTTGACAGGATGAGGACCTAGACTTGCTGATAATGTCAGCAATGTCATCAGCAGAGGGGAGGGAGAAGACAGAGAAGGGGAGGGAGGGATGGGGGAGTTCAACATGGAGCAGAAAAAATATACACCGGGTGGTTTTGAAGCTATTTACAGTATAACGTAAACAGAAGTACACAGATAAAAAAACGAATGCTAACACGAGACGAGTCCGCTTCTGACACGAATAAAAAATCGAATTTTATGTCAAATGTTTTATCGAGACCATAGTAACGTACATTAAAGCTCCTATAATTACACTCTGTAAGCAGAAAAAATATACACAGAGTGGTTTTGAAGCTATTTATAACGTAAACAGAAGTACACAGATAAAAAACGAATGCTAACACGAGACGAGTCCGCTTCTGACACGAATAAAAAAATCGAATTTTATGTCAAATGTTTTATCGAGACCATAGTAACGTACATTAAAGCTCCTATAATTACACTCTGTAAGCAGAAAAAATATACACCGAGTGGTTTTGAAGCTATTTATAACGTAAACAGAAGTACACAGATAAAAAAACGAATGCTAACACGAGACGAGTCCGCTTCTGACACAAATCGAATTTTATGTCAAACGTTTTATCGAGACCATAGTAACGTACATTAAAGCCTTATAATTACACTCTGTAAGCAGAAAAAATATACACCGATTGGTTTCGAAGCTATTTATAACATACCGTAAACAGATATACATCCACAAGCTAACAAGCTATGCTAATAAAATATATTTTTTTTTATCTCAAACATCTAATAAAGCTACTCACTTGTAAACGTCCACACTGTGATTCCATTCCATTCTGTAAGTTTCAGAAAAATCCGCTGAGTGGTTCTTGACTTATCTTGCTAACAAACAGCAAACAAACAGAGCTAACAAAGCTACATCCAGACCAGGAGGCCGACAGTCAGTCCGAGCAGAGGAGCTTTTTTTCGGACACATGAGCTGGAAACGGTCTTCTTCTTCTTCTTGGGTCAGTGTACTCCTCTGGAAGTGGTACTGCATTGCGCCCCTAGCGGCCGAAAGTGGTACTGCACCATTTTCTGCCAAACTGAAAAGGCTCATAACTGAGTCAAAAATTGGTCTAAAAATATGGAAAAAAATCCATAAATAGGTCGCACCGGATTATAGGTCGCAGGCCTTGAAAAAAACCATAAAAAGGTGCGACCTATAATCTGAAAAATACGGTAATAGGATATATGATATGAACTAAGAAATATATTAACTACAAAGCATCAAATAATAATAATACGCTAAGCATTAAATAATAGCATCAAACAAAAAACAAGACGTCGAACAGCAGCACGAACCTTGAGTTTGTGCAGCCTTACGAATATGTAACTAGAATAATCACTATGAAAAATCACTGTGAAAAATCACATCATTTTCCTGCTGATCTGTTCAGTTTTGCTGTGTTCATTCGTGCCCAACTGCTCACACAGACACGTTTGTGCTACTGTTCGGCGTATTGCATTTATGATTTTTTTATGCTACTTGTGCTTTGAGTATTTTTAGCAGATGTTTATCTTGGTTCATATCTTAGCTCTTAAAATATCTTATTTTCTTATACATTTTATTGTTTGATGTGAGTGGTAGCCTGTGTACATAACTTCTTTATACCACATGCAACAGGTGTGGTGCGAATGACAGTAAAGAATATATGTATCTGTATAACATCTTCTGATTTATATTTCCATTATTGTTTTATTACTTACTATTTTCAGTTTTGTTAAATCAATTTATTTGTCAATTTCTTGTTTTATCAGTTAATTATTAAAATTAGACTCTTTAGTTTGTTTTTATGTTACTCAAGCAGATGTAATTGAAATTTAAATTGAAATTTTTATTTAAATTTATTAAATAAGATTTACCTGACTACTGTAAATAAAGGTTGAATGAATTTAGTTAGTACAACAGGTTTCTACCCGTTCGCTTTAACAGCACACGCAAAACGTTTGTATTACTGTATTTTCCACAGTACTGTACACGTTGCACTACCCTATACAGTAGTCACATCAGTCCATATTGTTCTAATACATGTACAGTGGATTATGCAATTACTAAAATTAAAGCTTATGTAAGAAAAACTGACTTATGTATTGATTCACAAGATTGAACTTCAGAAAAACAACGAACTGTCTTCAGTAGCAACACCTTTGTTTTATGCATTTATTCAAAAACAGTATACTGGTTTAACCTCATGCCATGTCTTCATTTTTAGGCAAGAGAACGAGAAAAGATCCTGGTAAAGACCAAAGTCACATCTCATTAATAATCGACCAACAGGAGCTGGACCGGGCACAGCGTGAACAACACATGCAGCGTCTTCTGGCTGAATTCCGTGAGGCAAGGGAACAGGAGGCAGCGGCCAGGGAACAGGATGCAGCGGCCAGGGAAAAGGAGGCAGCGGTGTTAGAACAGGCAATGCAGCAGGAGGAAGCCTTCCGAAGGGAGGAGATTACCCAAAATGCTGCCTTCAATCAAGCTTTACTTGGAGTGCTGGGTGAACTTGCACATACATTAACGTACAGACATGTGTGAGTTCTTTTTGGATAGATAGACATAGTGATAGAAAGATATTAAATTGATAGATATAGACAGTCAGTAGTATCAAGTATTTTTGTTACATTTTTTACTTTCCTATTAAATTTGTTTTTTCTTTAAGTGGTGTCCTTGATTATTAAATTATCTAAACATATTTTACAATGTTAGGTGCAAGACTTTTATTTGTTTTCGTAATTTGTACTGTAAGTGAAGAAAATTTTTCATTTGCATTTGGCCGTTAATGAACCCTAAGAAAAGATTAACATCTGCTCGAATGTTTTACATTTTTGGGTTCTATGATCAAGTCAGACAACAGTAAAAAATACAGGTGAAAGCCCTGGTGCACCTTTTATTTGAACTTGCAGAGATTTTAACAGCCCATCTGAGGCAAATAGGCAGGTGCTCAACTGAACTGTAAACCCGTGTTGTGTTGGTCTCCATCCATCCATCTTCCGCTTATCCTGAAGTCGGGTCGTGGGGGCAGCTGCGTAACCAGGGAGGCACAGACATCAACATCAACCCGATGAGGCGGCTCTTGGAGGACCACAAGGAGTTCCCAGATCAACTAACACTTAATAATTAATATTTTGTTTTTACATTTAAAGAAACAAGCCTTTTATGTTTGAGGGCCCATTTAAACCAAATTATCCATTTGCATTTGAATTTTTGAAAACATAAAATGGAAAACATGCAAAGCAAGCTGAAAAGGCAATAAATTAAGATTATGACTTTGGTTTAAAAGTTAATGCTCAGGAGGTATTCCATTTGAGCATTTCTGACATCTTTTCCTTCAACTTCCTGTTGCACAGCTGCCTGGGGAGGCTGTGCTGCTGCTTCTGCACGCGGTTCATCGAGTGAAGTATCATATGACTGCATGACTTTCGCACAGGTTATGTGGTGCACAGCAGGTCAGCAACATGGACTTCACAAGTTGTACATCACAGTCATTTCGTTTAAGAAGGCAACGCCATCTTCCCTTCAGCCTACTAAAAGCATTTTCTACAACAACACGTGTACTACTACATTTTTGGTTGAAAAATTGCTGTTCTGCTGTTAGCCTTCCCATGTCACAAAATGGTTTTAATAAGCTGCATCACCCAGGATGTACAGTAGTAGCCAGTATTTGCTGTGCCGATATTCCTGATATGAGCTGGGAACAGGTTTCCCCAGCTGGCTAGCTCCCACAGCGTGGACAGTCTGAGAACCCTGGCATCGTGCAGTAGGGCTGGGCCATATCATAGTTCCCGGTAATACCGGTAAAAAAAAGCTTGCCTGGGCAAAAAAGTTATATCATGATATGCTTATTTCATGACGTACGTCAGGGCACCCGCCCCTTTAACAACCGAGCGCTTCAAACGACCAAACTGAACTGCGCACTCCCCCTCTACCAGTCTGCATGCATACTAACTAGCTAAAATGCTAAAAACAAACAACGCGTGTCTCAGCTTCTCTCCCCCCTGCTCTAAACTGCAGGTCCAGACAGCTCAAATGTCTCCCACTCCCCCCACCCCACTCTGAGCAGCCGGTGCTGCGTCTCCCTCGCTCTAAACTGTCGGTACAAACACGCGCAGCAAAGCTCCACAGTCAGTCCACGGACCGAGGCAGGTGATCAGAGACAGATCAGTCAGATAAATGAATCATTCCTGCATGAATAGATGAACTTCCACCTTATTTCTTAAGGCTGGCCGCTCATGTGTGACCCACATCTTTAATCTGTCCATAAGCCAAAACTCCATTCCGGATGCTTGGAAAACAGCCTTTGTTCTTCCTTTGCTGAAGGGTGGTGACCCCACATCATTGAACAACAGTGGCAGCTCCTCATTTGTCCACCAGGGGGGCTATTTTCTCAAAAATGAAAAAATAAAATAACGTTTCACGTTTTTATGGTGTTTAGTTATCAAATGCAGATTTAAACAAGGTCAACAGTACAATGAAATGCTCAGAATGAGAAAAATCAATTTGACTCACTAAAACAACAAAGAACAAACAAAAAAATACTAAAGCATGCAATAAAAGTACAAAAATAAAGTACCTACAAATGAAAAAGTAATTATGATATTTACAAGGTCCTACAGACATAGTAAACAACAACATGGTAGAATTTCAACAGTGCAACAGGATGTATTTAAATGAATAAGTATTTCAAGGTTGTAATATATATATGTATATATATATATATATATATATATATATTGTTACTCCTCTCGAGTTCATTCATGGATCAACGTCGTTCTTGGGTTTTAACAGACATTTATTGTAGACAACTTAACTTAATGCCCCATAAATGCCGTCAGAACTCATTGGCCACATTAACTCCAGAGGAATAAAGACGATTTTCTACAGCTTCTTCTTACAAAAAGAAACGTAAAACACCCCTTTGTCTTCAGGGGGAACTTCTTGTAGTAGTCTCTTCTGCAGTAACGGTTCTCTAACGGTTTCCATGGCAACTGTGTCAATCAATCTTACACCAAGGGAAACAACGTGGCATGCGGAACAAAATATACGTTCCCCCATACATTTCAATGCATTTTAACACAAAAAATAAACCTTAACATAAATAGTTGTTACTTATCGATTATTAAATGTTTTATATTAAACACTAATATTTATTGCTCTCTTTAACTGAATATTGAATAATGCATAAAATGAGATCTGCCCTTGATGGCAGCTACACTCCCACCAAATCACTTGTGATTTCTATTATAACTCTATTATGAACTTGTGAGTGGGTCTATTCTGCCTCTAGCAGTGTAACTGTCTTATGAATAGGCCTGTCCAAATGTACTTGTTTAGTGAGTCTCTTTCCATGACAATCTAATGCAGAGTCACTGATCAACTGCTGCACCTTGCGAACACATCCATCTTCACTTGGATACACCGCTGTGACCTTAGCGAGTTTCCACTTGTTTCTAGGCGCTGTGTCATCTTGCACAATCACTGTGTCGTTGACTTTAGCATTTCTCCTTGTTCTTTGCCATTTAGTTTTTGCTGTAGTCTCACGTCTGAATTTCCTGCATTTCATACAGCTGTAGATATATGAGCCTACTGCTCGACTACATCCAACTATCCAAATGCCGTTTGCTCTTAGCTCATTTATTGTCATGCCTCGACCTTGATGTTTCACTCGTTGATGATAGTGATCAATCAGCAACCTTGTGACGTGGTTGTTCTTTGGTAAAATAGCTGGATACTTGACGTGTGGATATAACGTAGCTTGATCTGATCTACCTCCCACTCGGAGGACGCCCTTGTGGTCCAGGAAGGGATTGAGTCGATAGAGTCTGTTTGTCTTGTCTTCAATTAACTCTTTTCGGGACTGAAGTTCCTTGATTTCTTTGGAGAAGACTGACCCTTGTACCATGGTTATGATTCGAAGTTCAGCTTCTTGTCTTTCTTCAAGACTTGTGGCTTCATGGGTTTTTCTTTGCTTTTTCTTAAACTCTCTTCCAAATCTGATAAGTCTTGCAATAGCCTTGACTAGTTTTGACCAGCTGGAGAATTTCACAAAACGTTCTGCCAGAGAATCCACCCTTGACGACGTGTGGTGTACAACTACTTTGCGTACTTTTGGGTCCTCTGATTGAAGTTCTCCCACCTTAGCCTCTTTATTGGGAAGCTCTTCTTGCCCGAGAAAACTTGTTGAAGTGAAGCGTAAATCCTCTTGAGAGAGGTGAGAATCTTCCACTTTCTTTTCATTGAAATCAGCCTCAATCACTTTGATCACATCTGATGGTGTGACAACTTCTTTGACTTGGGTGCGACAAACGTAGTGCACTTCTTTGACAATACTCCTGTGACTGCATCCAATAATGTCTCCATAGTTCACACAAGGATCAACACCTCCAACTATTGTCCAGCCGAGATCTGTCTTTTGGCCAAAAGGCTCATTGTCTTTTCCTGACACAACTGCTCTAGGTACCAGTGCTTGTGAACAGTTATAACCTATCAGCAGACCAACATCGCATTCAATTAGAGGTGCTATTTCATCAGCGAGGTGCTCCAAATGTGGCCATGCTCTCGCCGTCTTGGGTGTGGGAATATGGTTTAAATTGGCAGGGATGAACTCTCTTGTGTATGTAGTAGGAAGGGAGATTTTCTTTGATGAGTAGAAACCTCTGATTTGTAGCCCTGAGATCCTTTGACTTGGAACAACTTCCTCTTTGTATGACAATGTAGAGAGCTTTAACTTTACATCTCTCTTTTCTGTATCCAGAACGTCTGCCTTTTCTTGCAAAACAAATGTAGTGTCGCTCTGAGTGTCCAGAAGGGCGTATACTAGCATTTCTTGTTCTGGGTTGCTTACTGTGGATAACCAAACTGGAATCACTGTAGATGTGAGATCACTCTTGTCACCTTGGATCACACGGTTTGAGATTGCCTCACTTAAAGTTTCTTTACTTTGTTCTTTGGTTTGTTTGGTTTCCCTGGCTTCTTTCATCCCTTTAATTTCTCTTTGTTCTTTATCTCTGTCCTTATTTCTTTTGAATTCTTTGTCTCGTTCTTCATGTAGGCACGTTGGGTGTTTTCCCTGGCAGGTGTTACAGATATTTCTTCTTTCACATTTCTTAGACAGGTGTCCAAAGCTGAGACATCCAAAACACAGTCCTTTTAGCTTCACAAACTCCACTCTTTCAACTAGCGTCTTTTCCATAAACTTTCGACATGTGTGAATGTTGTGATTTAATTTTTCACAGAATACACATTTGTTTGTTTCTGTTTTCTCTTCTGAGCTGCTTGCAAACACCTTTGCTCCAACACTTTGAGCCTTTAAGGGTTTCAGCTTCTCTGAGTCATTTGCTTTAAGTGCATGTAGCGATGTCACTGGGTTGCACGCTATCTTGGCCTCTCTTGTGATAAAGTCAACAAAGTTGCTAAATGTTGGAAATGAACCATACTCCTCTTCAATCTGAATGACTTTTCTATTCCATCTTGCTGTAAGCCAATCAGGAAGCTTGCTGAGCATTCTCTGGTTCTCACTACAGTCATTTAGAACTTCAAGACTTGTTATCTGAGACATTGCTGCTTCACAGCTCCTGAGAAAGTCTGAGAACTCTCTTAGTTCAGTACTGTCCCTTGGTCCAATTTTCGGCCATGATGAAAGCTTATCTCTGAAGGCTTTGGCGATCATAAATGAACTTCCATATCTTTCCTCCAGAGTGTTCCAAGCTGTGTGGTATGCCAAATCTGTTTCCAGCAGGAAGTAACCTTCGATAGCCTTTCTTGCGGGACCACCAACATACTTTCGAAGATAGTAAATCTTTTCACTTACTGGGATGTTCTTTCTTTCAATAAGCATTTGAAAAGAAATTTTCCAGTCCTTGTACTTGATAGGATCACCACTGAAAACAGCGGGTTCTGGAACTGGTAGACGGCTAACGTTAATGGACTCTGCTAAAACCTTGGCTAGTACCATTATTCCATCTTCTTGTGTGGCATAACTAGGTTGCTGACTTGAGGTGACTTGTGACCTAATAAATGGTTGTGCACTTGGATTGAGGTTTGAAGATGCAAGCTTTGGTTCAGGCGGGCTTATTGGATTTGATGTGGTCCTTCTTGGTTTGCTCGTACCATGCAGAAGCCCTGATATTTCATCATCCGAGTTGCATTCTTGCTCATACACTTTCAGCCGTGCTTTGGCAGCGTTCATTTGCTTTACAGTTTCTAAACGTTCAAGCTCTCTTCTCCTTTGCTCTAATGCTCTTTGAGTTTCAGCGTTCTCTGCTTCTTGTTTTGCAAGCCTTTCTTTGTTTTTTAATTCAAGCTCTTCGAGTTTCTTTCTTTCAGATTCCATTTCTTCCATTATCTTTAGAGTAGCTTCCATTGCAGCCAGTTCTGCTGCTGCTTCTTGCCTTTTGACAGACAGCTTGCTTGAGTAGCTTGAACGTGCACTTGGTTGTTTAGAACTTTGGGAGGCTCTTGAGGTGAACACAGAGCTAGCTTCGCTCCATCTCACCGATTCAGCATCACAGTCTTTTTGCATGGCTTTCTCACTGTTCATTGTTTACTTTGGGCCTTATTAATTCAGTTTAACGTTGGTGTCCTTGTATTAAAGTCTGTAGTTTTAACTTAGCTTAAATACTACCCTTTAATGTGTTTATAAACTTGAATAATCCCGTTCTTCCTTTCTTTTCAAAATGAACCTAAATGTGTTGAGTTTAATTTCCCTTTTAAATACCACCCTTTGAATATATTTACAAACTGAAATAATTTTCTCTTCAAAGATCAAGTTAAGTGTGGTATTATAAACCTTAAATCAGAATAAAAAATCTTTCATTTGTTACAAACAGAAAATAATTTCAATGTCAAACAAAATTATACAACTTAATGCACACTTTTTCTTCTTTTGTTCACACTTAATTTGTTTGTATGAAACAAACAACTTCTTAACTTTAAACTTGTGCCCTTTACAGCAGGTTACCCTTTTAAGCACTTAACAGAGTCCCTTCAAAGTTAGCTAGGTTAATTCAACTGTTCACCATTAACTTATCTTAAAGGTGTTACTTGAGTAGATCAACCACGCTAAACTCCTGGACACTGCTGCTTCTGATTTGGGTGATGCTGCTTGCAGCACAGCACGTCTTCCTTTGATCCCAGAGAGTGACGTCACCGTTCAGCGAGGGCTCCTTGTCGGCTCCAGCTGTGGCGGGGGCTTCCCTCCTCCTTCTGCTCTTCTCTGCTCCTCTCTGCTCCTGGACTCCAGCACGCAGGCGTTCTCTGATTCCAGCAGCAGGTGTTCTCTGACGCACGTACTCAGCCGTTGAGCCGTTGACTTCTCAACCGTTAACTTCTCACTGTGGACGCGCAGGCTTGACTTTGACTGCGACACGACCAGGCGTGAGTTCTGACTGTAGCACGGAGCGGCAGGAAAGGATGAGTTCTGACTGTTACTCCTCTCGAGTTCATTCATGGATCAACGTCGTTCTTGGGTTTTAACAGACATTTATTGTAGACAACTTAACTTAATGCCCCATAAATGCCGTCAGAACTAAAAAGAAACACAGACCTAAATTAGTTCACGGCAAATAAAGATTTACAGAAATAAAAGACAAATACTGTACTGTAAAAGACACAAATAAAACAATAAATCGTACCTCATTGGCCACATTAACTCCAGAGGAATAAAGACGATTTTCTACAGCTTCTTCTTACAAAAAGAAACGTAAAACACCCCTTTGTCTTCAGGGGGAACTTCTTGTAGTAGTCTCTTCTGCAGTAACGGTTCTCTAACGGTTTCCATGGCAACTGTGTCAATCAATCTTACTCCAAGGGAAACAACGTGGCATGCGGAACAAAATATACGTTCCCCCATACATTTCAATGCATTTTAACACAAAAAATGAACCTTAACAACATAAATTACTGAAAGTTGTTACTTATCGATTATTAAATGTTTTATATTAAACACTAATATTTATTGCTCTCTTTAACTGAATATTGAATAATGCATAAAATGAGATCTGCCCTTGATGGCAGCTACACAATCAATAGACAAACATAAGAGATAAATACAGATTAATTATTAAAACTAAATAATTTTCAGGTTCCTTGGTATCACCACAGTTTATACACTTCACAACTTTTATTCCCCTTTCCTTCACAATCCACTTGGAACAACATCCATCTTCTTCTCCCATTGTTTTCATTCCCACTGGTCCTTCCCCATCACTGATTTTAACTGGTTTACTTTCCAGAAAACTTGTGTTACTTGACTTCTTTCTCCTTAACACCATCGTTCTCCTTCAAGGTGTTCTCTAGAGCAAAGGCAAAACAAGTTCTTCCTGCTACTATTAGACAAACCTTCCAAAAAAGTGCCTCCTGTCATTTACAGACACAAAACACTGGCAAATCTCCTTCATGTCCACCTGATCAGGTCTGTCTTGTGTACGTGGCAGACGGCTACATTGTTCACGCGTTGTTGTTTCATGGAGGAGTAAAGCCTTTAAGCACTTTGAGATTTTCATTAATGAAAAGTACGTTATAAATTAAATTCATTATTATTATTATTATTATTATTATTCTTAAAGCACCAAAACTTATTTCAGCCTCAGCTGAAGAGCACGGCACAACAAGGAGTATCCTGACCAACATCCCTCCTTGTGTGACCAGAGCACCTCGGGCAGTAGAGCTCTGAGTCTCTGCCACTTCACTAACTTTGTTGCTTCTTTGGAAAGAATCTCTTAATGTCCATTGGGTCTGGGGAGGGATCAGATGTTGCAAACAGTTAATCATCATCCAAGAATACCAACCTATAATAACCTACTGTTAATTAATCTCGCTTCGTCCTGATTGTTTTTATTGTTTAGTTGAACAGTAATTTTACTTGGCCTAGGGCTAGTAAATTAAAAAAGAATAAAGGTTTTAGCAAAAGCTGGACATTGCGAGATGTCAGTGGGACTGACGTTACCGCCTTCAGTTTGAGTCGTTTATTCTTGCATGGCATGCGGTGTGGTGGTTCTTGTAGGTAACCTGGAAAACCTGGAGTGGAGTTTTTGTGGTTTGAATATTCTCCCATTCATCAAGTGGAACGGATTGATTCACAAAGCAATAGAAAGAGCGCTGGGTGCACGAATATTTCATGATGAATGTGCGGGGGCTCCAAACTGATATTTTTTAAATGTGAGGAGGACACATCCCCTTCACAATTAATCAATGCAACGCCTATGCATATTGCAGATTTATTACGCTTGAATATTATTATATCTCAACAAAGTGTTGGCAGTTTGAGGCAGCTTGTCTTTCCTGTTGACGTGGAGATGCACAGGCCAGTGCTCAATGCTGAGTTACAAAGTTTGTGCACCTTCATGCGTTCTCTGTTTCAGGATATAATGAAAACTTGTTTTGACTGGTTCATCTCCTGTTCTTCCTTCAACCCATCAGTACACAACTTGTCCATCTCTCACACACGTCCACTGAAATGGAAAGTTGCTTTCACTTCGTTTATTCTGCTGCGATGGAGGAAACTAGCCCACATGTAGAAACTGTGACATAAGAACTTTTAAAAACTTGTCTTGAAGAACTGAAACTTGGATATTCAAGTGACGAGTGAGAACATTTTAAATGTATTGTTTCAAAAGTGTTAATACTAAGAGACGCTGCTGCAATTAGCCTTGGTCGGCAGGCTGACACTGTTCACGTTATAAAAAATCATGGAAGCGTAAATTTTAACCCGTGTCCTACACCGCCTGTGTGTGTTGCCCTTAAAATCTTCTGCTACCATCATCTCTAGTCCTGACTGTGGCGACACTGTTTTACCTGTTGGTTTTGACATTCATCACTTTCCATTGAGCTTTTTCAGATGAATGAAGTCAGCTCTGGTTCTTGGACTGCTGAGTTTCAAGCAGGAAAGAAGCGTCAAACGATGCCTGGAACATTACCGTTTGTGTGAACGCTCACCGAGACTGAAGCAGAACGTCTTGTTGAAGACACCTGATGCAAGCTCAATAATCCAGGTAGATTTATCCGACGAGGCTGAGACTATTAATTTGACTTGAACTTACAGTGCTATTGCCATCACTCAGCCTTCTGTGAAGAACCAGCGGCACTAACTGTTCTGAAATTCTCTGAAGGATTCTCAACAAACACAACATCCCAGTACATTTCAAACCCAGCAGGACTCTCAGACAGAGGCTGGTCCATCCTAAGGACAGAACACCCACACACAGAGTGGTGTAGTGTATGTGGTCCAGTGCAGCGAGGACTGTCCAGACCTCTACATTGGAGAAACTAAACAGCCTCTTCATAGAAGAATGTCCCAACACAGGAGAGCCTCCTCAGGACAAAACTCAGCTGTTCACCTCTCACGGACAAGGGTCACTCATTTGAAAACCAGAATGTGCACATTTTGGACAGAGAGCACAGGTGGTTTTAGAGGGGGGTGAAGGAGGCGATATGTAAAACGAGAGAAATCGTTTAGGATCGGTCTAAGCGATGTGTGTTCCGGTCGTTTGATGAGTCTCTGGAGCTGCGGCGATGTGTGTTCCGGTCATTTGATGAGTCTCTGCGGCGTGGAGGTGACAGATGGTAGTCGTCCGATGAATATCTGCCCTCACCTTGTCCAGCCGAAGTGAAGCTCCGATGACGAAATCCATAATCCCGCCTGTCCTGTCGATATGCGTCCTCACGCTGGCGGTCAACCGTCATTTGTAGCTGTTGAACTTTGTCCGACAGTATTTCGATCGTCTTTGCCATTTTCTTGAAATCATCCACAGTAGCCGAGTGGACTCCTTGAGGAGCAGGTGAAGGAAGCTGAGTAGACCAACCAGGTGAGACAGCAGAGTAAGCTGGTGTAGAAAAAAAACTGTGCAGTAGCCGGGGATGTGAACACTCTACTAGCTTGGCGAGCAGTTTCAATTTGCATAGC
>JBBPBX010051301.1:7204-24630 GCA_038048925.1 Garcialebias charrua | reverse complement strand
ACGTCACAACACAAACAAAATGGCTTCCCGCTCGCTTCATTCTTGAACTGTCTTTATTAGAGGAGCAAATTATAATAGAACAACAGTTATTGTGTCTTGCAATTTTAATGAGACGAAGAAGACGCAGAAGGAGATGGTATGTTCGGCCATTACACTCTCAGAGACGTACTGGTGGGGAATATAACATGCTGGTGATGCCGATGCGGAGAATTGACGAAGAAATGCACTTCAGTTACTTCCGCATGTCTGCACGCCGATTTGATGACCTGCTACATCGTATTTCGCCTTTCATACGACATGGAAGGACCCACAGCAGCCCTGTGACATTACCCGAGCGTTTGGCAGTGACTTTAAGAATCCTGGCTTCAGGTAGCAGCCAGAAAAGTGTAGCAGCCAGCTACAAACTTGGTGCAACTACGGTTTCCCTGATAGTCTCTGAGGTGTGCCAAGCTATATTGTATATTGCTATATGTATTTGAATGTTAATGATTTTAAATAAAATGAAACTACATTGAAATATCCACTTCAGCTTTCCGTCTGTTTTGTTTGCATATTGTATTTACAAAGCCACTAACAGTTGTATTACATAAAATTTGGTATGAAAGACTTTTTTATAATTGTAAGAACATTAGATGTTAGAATTATTTGGAAACCTGAAATGGCATTGTAAATATAAGTCCCATATTGCATTAAAATGAAGCATTGCTACCTGACACGAAAAATCTCAATGTGTAGTAGCCTTTATTTCACCAGGAATGTGAAGTGGAATGTGGAGAAACCTGTAGAGATAGTGTTTTGATTTTAATGTGTGCAAAAATTGCATGCTGTCTAAAAATAATTGATAAATGTGTAATTATGCATTACAAATGTATCATTTGAATCAAAGTCAAGTCAAAGTCAGCTTTATTCTCAAAACTGCAATATGTACAGGACATACACAGGATTGAAATTGCATTTCTCTCTGTCCCTCGGTGCAACAATAAATATTTAAACACTAAAACACAGTACTATAAAAGTATAAAAAGTTTTCACCAACACCAACATTTAATAACCATAAACATAAATTGAAATAAACTGTAATACTGTCCTGAGTTTTTGCATAGTACTTTTTCATAGTAGTATAAAATGTTTTCACCAACACCAACATTTAATAACCATAAACATAAAATGAAATAAAGTGTAATACTGTCCTGAGTTTTTGCATAGTACTTTTTCATAGTAGTATAAAAGTATAAAAAGTTTTCACCAACATTTAATAAACATAAAATGAAATAAAGTGTAATACTGTCCTGAGTTTTTGCATAGTACTTTTTCATAGTAGTATAAAAGTATAAAAAGTTTTCACCAACATTTAATAAACATAAAATGAAATAAAGTGTAATACTGTCCTGAGTTTTTGCATAGTACTTTTTCATAGTAGTATAAAAGTATAAAAAGTTTTCACCAACACCAACGGAGTGAGCTGATGCTAGGGCTGTCGCTTCTGCTACTGCTGCTTGACCCTGGCAAGTGTCGAGGTGGTACGGGTATGGGCACCGTTGGACAGGGAGGAATTGGCGTGGAGGACCTGTGCAGAGGAAAACACCCTGCGTTTGAAGTACTGCCAGTTTCATGGCCAGTAGGCGTGAGGTTGTGAGAGACGATGGGTGTGATGTACTCATGGTCGATGGTGGTGACGGTCTGGTCCATGGGGGTGAGGGTCTGGTCGATAGGGGTGAAGGTCTGGTCGATAGGGGTGAAGGTCTGGTCATGGGGGTGAAGGTCTGGTCGATAGGGGTGAAGGTCTGGTCGAATGGGGTGACAGTCTGGTCGAGGCACCATGTATCGTCCTGTGCTTGGCTCTGTGGTGTTTCTTCAGGCTAAAAAACAGACATTGACATCCATCAGTACAAAATGAAACGGTAACGGATACAATGCACATATGTGTTAAATAAAAACAAATGTTTGTGTAACTGTTAGCTTAATAAACAGAAGGTGAAGCATCAACACACATATAGGCTAAATTTGTTTACAGTTGAGCTGTGCAGATCTAAAATGGTTATTTCCACTATTTCACATTTACTGGTCAGCAGCTTGATTTATATTTTCATTAAGCCATGTTTTGGTCATTAATTCTCACAGTTTATTGTTTATATCAATGACTACAAAGGGGAAACAACACGTGGCAGTCTGTACAGCATGGCACAGCATGGCCTGCTGTACGGTAACGGATACAATGCACATATATGTTAAATAACAACAAATGTTTGTGTAATTGTTAGCTTAATAAACAGAAGGTGAAGCATCAACACACATATAGGCTAAATTTGTTTACAGTTGAGGTGTGCAGATCTAAAATGGTTATTTCCACTATTTCACATTTACTGGTCAGCAGCTTGATTTATATTTTCATTAAGCCATGTTTTGGTCATTCATTCTCACAGTTTATTGTTTATATGACTACAAAGGGGAAACAACACGGCAGGCTGCACAGCATGGCCTGCTGTATTCCATGCTAAGCTAGCTGTAATAAAAGCAGTACTAACTTTTTTTTCTTTCATTTTTACCTCTTTTTCCATATTTGTGTCCTTTTCTCTGTGTTTTATAAAACTCGACAGCCAACTCAGCTCCACAACGAGGATTGGCACCGGTTTGTTGGTGCCAGGATCGCCACTTCTGATCACCCTCTTTTTGGCCTTCACGAAGCGATCCCGCATGTTTTTCTTCCTCCTTCTGCATCGCTTCTGCAATCTCCTTCCATGAATTCTGTGCCAGTTGCACATCTTTGTGTTCTCTCATAGAGGGATCATACAAATGGCGATACATGCGGATGAGTTCAGCCAGAGCAGCTTCGAAAGCGTCCATCTTGTTTTGAGCCCAGTCCGTACGTCACTGAGCGCGGCGCGCGCTCTAGGCTTGCGGAGTTTCAAAAATTCAGAGGTGCACGGCACGCGCTAATCCCCTGCGCGGGGCCAACGCGCAGGGGCGGGGACTGTGAAATTGCGTCACTTTTGGAGGGCACACCCTCGCGCGCTGCGCGACGCGTCAAGTATGAATCTAGCTTTAGGGGCTCAGAGTGAGGCGAATGAGGGTGGGGGAAGATGTAGGTGTTTCATCTTTTCCACCTACATTTGGACGTTGACGGTACCGGGAGCTGAACCTCGTCTTTCTGATCACAGGCCCATCTTCTCTAACCTCTGCTCCACCACTCTCCATTAAATTGTTTTAAATACATTAATCTTGTTTACACTTGGTTGTGTTTTATGCTAGAGGAGAGTCAAAAATATAAGATGAGATTAATAAAATAAATATTTGCCCACCTTTAAACACACTACCACATTATGGCATAGGGACTCAAAAGACACTGAATGGTAGGAATGACTCACATTATTCTGTATTCTGTTGTTTATAAATTAAAAAAAACAACAACAACAAAAAAACACCACCAGTTTCCGTTTTTCCAAATGTTGTTCATTTACACTTCAAGGCCACTGTAGCATTGTCTGGCCTAAAAAATAATCTTTAAGGTTACTGAAACTGTTAAGTGAATTTATTAACCGGTATTTCATTTTACCTTTATTAAAGCAGGAGGGGAGTGGTGACACAGAGGCTAGGGAAGGTGGGCCTGTGATCGGAAAGTCACCGGTTCCACTCTCCGGACCGACATCAAAATGTGGGTGGGGGCACTATATAACAGCTCTCTGAGCTTGCTGGTCTGTGGTTGAGTCAGGAAGGACATCAGCATTAAAACAATCGCCAAGTCATTGTGCGAGTTAGTTCGCTGTGGCGGCCCCTGAAGGGAGCAGCCGAAAGAAAAACAACCTTATTTAAACAGGAAAATCCCATAAAGATCACAGATCTCTTTTGGAAGGGAGGCCTGGGCCTGAAGGCAGTCTAACATGCATGTGTATCTGGAGAAAACCCACGCAGCATGGAGAGAACATGGAAACTCCACCAAAAAAGACCCCAGGTTCAAACCAGAGATTGAACCCAGGACCTTCTTGCTGTGAAGCAACAGTAGTAACCACTGAGCTAACGTGCTGCCAGAAAACAGTGCAGAATGTTGGGATTTTCACGTAAATCTTAACTTGAAGTTCACAAACATTTAACCATTATTAAATGTGCTTATGCACAACTTTGTCCATCAGACGTGAAACACTGACATGCTTTACAATCTATCACAGCATACAAACTTCATGGACCAACTTTTTTATATTTATTTTTTATTATTCAACCTTTATTTATACAGGTTAATCCCATTGAACCTCGGGTACTCATTTACAAGAGATACCTGATTTTAGCAAATAATGACAACAGTGGACAACAATGACAATCATAAAGGATGCATACAAATAATTTTTAACAACTGAAAATAAAATGTTATTTAAAAAACAAGTAAAAAAACAGCTAGGTTGTAAGTCGGTGTAGAAAACTAAAAACAAGAACATGGCTGCATTGGTTTTGCCAGGAACTGAACAGATGTTTAAGCTCACTTTTAAGCCGTTTTCGCATTGGCCAGCCCTCCCCGGCTCTCCCCGGCTCCACCCTGCTTCTAACCCGGGTTCGGCGTGTTCGCATTTTCCTTTTCCGCCCGGGATCCGTCCTTGTTTTGGAACCATCTCCACCCTGGTTCTTATCGGGCCGGCCCCACGGACCCAGTTTGACGTCATGTACTGCTCACATTTGATTTGTTGTTTGCAGCAGGGGCGGGACTCATTCAAACAACCTCAGCGCGAGCTGATTTCATTAATATTTAACTACAGAAACCCCTAAAATAATTGTTAGCTGAATTAGTGTTTCTGAGTTAAATTTTTGTTAATGACTGATTACAATTCAGCTTATGTTAGGACGTAAATAACACGAAGCGCGCACCCATAGCCTACAGAGCATTTCCGCCTTTCTATAAAGTTCTATAAAATATAACTAATATTCTCTAACTCTTGCGCGTAGCCAGGGTTTTAAAATATAACTGATAATCTCTAACTCTTGCGCGTAGCCAGGGTTTTAAAATATAACTGATAATCTCTAAATCCTGCGCGTGCCAGAATTTTACAGGCGGCAAATCCTTCATAGGAAAGGTTGACTCCAAAAAAACTAATAAGCCGCTGTGGCGTAAAGGGATAAGCTCTTGGTTTTAAGCTCACGTTTTATCTTGACCCGTAGGCTACGAGTTCGAATCTCAGCTGGGTCAAGTTATTTTATGTTTGTCTTTTATTGGAGAAAATAAATAGAAGTAGTTACTAAAAAGAAGTAGTAACTACTTCTTTTTATTTTCTCCAATAAAAGACAAACATAAAATAACTTGACCCAGCTGAGATTCGAACTCGTAGCCTACGGGTCAAGATAAAACGTGTGCTTAAAGCCAAGTGCTTATCCCTTTACGCCACAGCGGCTTATTAGTTTTTTTGGAGTCAACCTTTCTTATGAAGGATTTGCCGCCTGTAAAATTCTGGCGCGCGCAGGATTTAGAGATTATCAGTTATATTTTAAAACCCTGGCTACGCGCAAGAGTTAGAGAATATTAGTTATATTTTATAGAACTTTATAGAAAGGCGGAAATGCTCTGTAGGCTATGGGTGCGCGCTTCGTGTTATTTACGTCCTAACATAAGCTGAATTGTAATCAGTCATTAACAAAAATTTAGCTCAGAAACACTAATATATATATTCAGCTAACAAACATTTTTTAGCGGCGTGTCCGCTCTTAAAAGAACACTCCACCCACGTCAAGTGAACACTCCACCCACGTCAAGTGAACACCCCACCCACTTCAAGGCTTGCTCTCTACATAATGCGTAATGAACGCGGGCGGGCCAGTTCGGGCTATGGGCAAACCGGGGGCGGCCCGGGCCATTGAGGGCTGGCCAATGCGAAAACGGCTATAGTCCCTCCAGCGTGTCCTGGGTCTTCCTCTGGGTCTCCTCCTGGTGGGACGTGCCCGGAACACCTCACCTTTGTCGGCCTCCCTCATGCATATATGTATTATGATGTCATCAGTATGTTGCTGTTTCTGTACTGAGTTTTTTTTTTGTTGTTGCAACTTTCACACTGCGTTCCGTCTAGAAAACAGTGAGAAATGATTTTTTAATACCTCCCCTTCCCCCGTGTTTCTCTTTTCCTATCTAAATGAAAAAGGCAGCGCCTCCCACGAGGCCGCGGCCTCGGTCACCTCCGTCTCCCCATATTTTTTATGATTTACTTGGATGGTCTGTACTGGAATGTAATTTTGTTTTGCTTTGGTGCAGTGACAATAAAACTGATTCTGATTCTGAAAAATGTAACATTTTTCTTATTTTAGCAGAGACTTTAGATTACAAAACTTTTGTCAAACTTTGCAAAGTCAAATTTTAAGGGTGAACTATGTAATTTCAGCAGGACGCTGGGACTTAGAAAAATTTCCAGCAGGTAAAAGCATTCTGCTCCCTCCCCCTCAGAGCCATATATGACTCTGAGGGGGAGCCACAGTCCTTCTCTGTTGAACTTGAGTTCGGCAGCTCCGCCCCCTGCTGTGTGTCCGCTCGGAGCGCTTCAATATTCTGTGATTATATGTTAATAAAACGTTTTTAAAATATAATAAAACCATAGAGCACTTGTCCAACAACACAAAAACCAGCAGAAATCATCAGAGCTTCACGAAGCCACGTTGGACATGATTTAATTAGCTCGTGACTTCCTCTTTCTGTCAGTGCAGGTCTGGAATGCTCCGCCCCCACTACATGTCCTGTCTGCGCTGCGAAGTTCTG
Organism: Garcialebias charrua; assembly: GCA_038048925.1. Lineage (NCBI taxonomy): Eukaryota > Metazoa > Chordata > Actinopteri > Cyprinodontiformes > Rivulidae > Garcialebias > Garcialebias charrua. Next base: position 17,909 of record JBBPBX010051301.1, on the reverse strand, counting down.
TGATTATATGTTAATAAAACGTTTTAAAAATATTATAAAACCATGGAGCACTTGTCCAACAACACAAAAACCAGCAGAAATCAGCAGAGCTTCACGAAGCAACGTTGGACATGATTTAATTCGCTCGTGACTTCCTCATGTCTGTCAGTCGATGTCTGGAATGTCTGGAATGTTCCGCCCCCACTACATGTCCTGTGGCAGACGCTGCGAAGTTCTGTGATTATATGTTAATATAACGGTTTAAAAAATATAATAAAACCATGAATCACTCGTCCAACAACACAAAAACACCCTGAAATCAGCAGAGCTTCACCAGCCACTTTGGACATGATTTAATTCGCTCGTGAGTCGTGACAAATCAATTTCCTCATTCCTGTGAGTGAAGGATGAAGCGATCACTTGACTTTTGGCAAAAAAAACAAAATAAAAGTCCAGCTCTGGGATGAAGAAGGGATATTTAATACATTTGTGTCACATACAAAACAGTCCTGCATCGCTTTGCAATCCTTTGAATGAGAACGAGCTGCGGCTGGGACAGGCGGGGGCGTGGGTTGGGGCGTGACAAACAACTCTGTTTTTATTGGCTGGTCATTGTCCGGGTCACTCTGTGTTTTTAGTGTTTTTATAAATGCTGATAGAGAAGCAAGGGGACTATAGTTTTTTTCAGAGATTACTTTGTCTAACATCAGTTTGTCAGTAGATAGTGACAGAGTGAAGAAATGTGTTAAAAATATATTGTTAGAAAAGTTACAGACTGCATTACAAAGTTACATAGTGTAGCTTTAAACACATCCTGCCATTTATCTCTGAATTATGTATCAGAGACACCAATTTGTAACATTACTGAACAATATCAGATATTTCCTGCTACCCTTCAGAGCCACCATGTGTGTCGCTTGATGACAAAATTACTTCAGAAAACCACAGGACTACTTCCACTTATTTATTTAGCCGAGGTTAAATCTTCCCAGATGTTCCGAGGGCTCGTTTGAGCTAAGTTCATCCTGTACTTTGCTCTGGGTGTAAAACTGATCGTTTGAGGGGTCACAAGGTGAAAGATGCTCCGCTGTTTCACTGCAATGATTTACAGAGGACACACACATGGGGAAACCATGCAGCACATGTGCATGTGTGTATGTTTTTTGTGTTTTTGTGAGTCTAAATGATTGAAAGTGAACACACACAGTGAGAGTGAAGGTTCAGCTGCTTTAGTCAACCCTCAGCAGCTGAATTTTAAAGCTTGACAGGGAGTCCGGTCTTGGTGTTTTTCATTCCACTCTGGTGGGAGTTTGACCAACACCGTGGTGCACAGAGAAAACAGAATGGTGCGGATGTGTTTCTGGGTCAGTGACTCCAACAATGAGGCAGAAACTAAAAAGACACACACAAAACAAAATAAATAAAAAATGGACAGGTTTTCCTGGTTGTGGTGACCTTTTCATTCTGTTTTCTCAAATTTGTCTCAAACTAATGGTGGAAGCTGAAGAAGGAAGAATGTTGTGAGAAATTCAGAGAGGAGCTGTTAAAGACTCTAGGTCAGTGTTTCCCAACCTGAGGGGCCCGACCCCCATGGGAGGCACTAGAGACCACGGGGGGGGGGGTTGCTTTGCATGAAAATGTCTGCTTAGAGGTTGTAAAAATGTCAATTTATTGTCTGTGCAACAACTTTGAAAAATATATGCTTTTATTTGTAATTATAATGTTTGAAATTTCACCAAATCCTGGTCAACACTGAAGAAGCCTCATTTTGGTTATATGATTGAAGCGTTCTCTATAACGTATTATGTTCAAAACTAAAATTTGTACTGTCATTTTAAGAACGCTTTGTTATGATGTCATACTGGAGGATCTCAGTTGGCAGCACGGCTGACTGAGAGGAGGCAGGGTGTTAACGTTGGTTTTGGTTAAGCTCGCGTTTATTAAATATATAACATAAATGTAAGCACATGCAGTTGTTAATGTTTAAATGTGTAAAAACGGACAGAGGAATCATTTTTCTGACAACATAAGAATATTTTCCCCTAGTTTAGAACAGACATTGTTATTACGATTGGTGATGGTGAAAGTCAGGAATCCTTTCGGGAACAAGTAGTTGACATCAGAAAGTCTTTTAAAGAGCAGGTAGTGATGTGCACAGAGCCACAGAAGCATATTTTGAGTGTTCCCCTTTACAGTAATCACCAAGACTAAAAATCTGCACAATGTTGGAGAAACCTTCTGAAACCCACCTACCTGAGTTTATGTGTGGAGCTCATGCAGTGGATAAAATGAAAACTCTCCCCATCTGGACAATCTGTTTCCAAAATGGCCTAATTGTGGGAATCCATTCCACTGATCCGTGCTATGAGTCTCCCCCAAGGTCGAGCCCACCACAGTGACGAGTCCCAGAAGCCACAGGTGACCTGCGATTCTCAAAAAAAGCTGCCACCTCTCGCAGAGAAAGTGAGAATTTTTTTAAAAATTATAAGCCATTAATCATAATGTTTACTTTATTATTTTAATAATTTGATGAAAAGAGATGAAGATATTAATCTGATTGAGTCTTTTGGGAGAGGGGAGTAGCAAGGGATTGCAGGGGTCCCAGACTGGCTAGAAAGTACAAAGTAAGAAGGGGGGTATTTGAGGAAAATAGGTTGGGAACCACTGTAAAGAGCTTCCAAATGACTGGACTACTACAGCAACAGCAATTACAGAGACAAGAAGGTACTTGGTGTATCATCTGGATAGAGAATGGAAGATAAGGAAACCTGGTGGTGGAATAGTGAAGTGCAGGACATCATTCAAAGAAAGAGATTAGTCAAGATGGAATATGACAGTGACCCGACTGAGAATTATTGGATTTGGTACCTGGATGATTGAGCAAGAACTTTGTTGACTGAAGAGAGAAGACAGGAATATAAGGAGATGGGACATAGAGTAAAGAGGTAAGTAAGGCAAAGCAGAGGGCGTACAATTAGTTATATGGGAGACTGGACACTAAAGAGGGTGAGAAGGACCTGTACCGATTGGCAAGACAGAGGGATAAGGCTGGAAAGGATGTGCAGCAGGTTAGGCTTATTAAAGATAGGAATGGTAATGTTCTAACAAGTGAGGAGAGTGTGGCAGGAAGATGGAAGGATTACTTTGAGGAGCTAATGAATGAAGAGAATGAAAGAGAAAGAAGAGTAGAGGTTATAGAAACTGTGGACCAAGAAGTGGGAAAGCTTAGTGAGGGTGAAGGCCAGAAAGCTCTGAAAAGCATGAAGATGGGGAAGGCAGTAGGACCCGATAACATACCAGTGGAAGTTTAGAAATGTCTCGGAGAGATAGCAGTGAGGTTTTTGACTCAAATATTTAATGGTATATATGAGGGTGAGAAAATACCTGAAGAATGGAGAAGAAGTGTGCTGGTGCCCATTTTTAAGAACAAGGGTGATGTACAGAGTTGTAGCATCTGCAGGGGAATTAAGTTGATGAGCCACATGAAGATCTGGGAAAGAGTTGTGGAAGCAAGACTTAGACGAGAGGTGACTACTGTATATGTGAGCAGCAGTATGGTTTCATGCCAAGAAAGAGCACCACAGATGCCATTTTTGCTTTGAGAATGCTGATGGAAAAGTACAGAGAGGGTTAGAAAGAACTCCATTGTGTCATTGTGGATTTATAAAAAGCATATGACAGAGTGCCAAGAGAGGAGGTGTATTGCATGATAAACAGGTGTGGCAGATAAGTATGTTAGACTGGTACAGGACATGTATGAGGACAGCAGGACAGTGGTGAGATGTGCTGTAGGACTAGGAGTGACAGATAGCTTCAAGGTGGAGGTGGGATTGCACCAAGGAACAGCTCTGAGCCCCTTCTTGTTTGTTCTGGTGATGGACTGACTAACAGATGAGGTCAGGCAGGAATCCCCATGGACAACTGCCCCTTTTCCACCGGTCGGCACGGGTCGGATATTACGTCATATGTGCGTCGCAGAGACCCCCTTTACACCTTCCCCACCGGATATTCCGTGCTGCCCCGCGCCAGATTTTTGGTGTGGTTTCAGAGGGGTACCAACGCGTGCTCACCCGCTCCGGAAGGAGGAGTCTGTGTGGACTCGAGCTGTTTTCACGGAAGCGAGGGAAGCGATCACGGCAGGACTTTACATGATAAACACGGTAAAAACAATTATTTGTTTTTAAAATTATAGCAAAGATGGGTCTTCAGCTGAACGTGTCCTTGATAAAATCACGTACTGCTCAAAACTGCAGGAATTTAAAAAGTAGGATCGCCACGAGCAACGCGCGCGGGTGGCTTTATGTCTTTAAAATGTAGCTCAATGAACAGATATAAAAATATATTTCATAGCTGACTTTATACCACGAGGGTTCCTGATTAACCGTCCTTTAATAATGTCACGTAGTGATCAAATCTGCTAGTAGGTTCACTTTGACTTCTTCCAATCCTGTGCTTGCACAACGAAAATAAATTATAAAAATTCGAATATTAATTCAAATAACTCCAACAGGTTACAGTCAGTACATGAACATGTTGTGATCACACTATATTAGTTTGAAAAATATCTGCCGTGTGTTTTTTGATATAATTGATGATATGTGATACAAAGTACAAGGGAGAAAAATAATGGAGCTAGCTTGACACATTTATGTCTATAAAACATTGAATATTAATTCAAATAACTCCAACAGGTTACAGTCAGTACATGAACATGTTGTGATCACACTATATTAGTTTGAAAAATATCTGCCATGTGGTTTTTGATATAATTGATGATATGTGATACAAAGTACAAGGGAGAAAAATAATGGAGCTAGCTTGACACATTTATGTCTATAAAACATTGAATATTAATTCAAATAACTCCAACAGGTTACAGTCAGTACATGAACATGTTGTGATTACACTGTGTTGTTTAAAAAAAAAAAACAGTTTCTGGACTAAATTAATCACATTTTTCTTTTACAGTCAACAGAAGAAAATCACCAGAATTCAACAACCTCTGTGTCGTCTTCTGGAGGAAGCCGTGAGACACCAGATGGAAATTCGTTACTTCTGTTTGTCACTTCAAACTTTTCCTATTAAACGTTATATTTTCTTAAGTGGTGTTCTGGAACATTCAATTTCCTAAACTTATTTTACAATGTGAAGTGTGTATAGTGTTTAAATCCATACTGGAAGTTAAGAGAACTTTCCATTTGCATTTGACCTTTAAAGAATCATAAGATAAAGATTATTAGAATCTGCTCAACTGTTATTACGTTATAAATTATTTGGTTCTAGGATGAAGTCATACAAAAAAAGTCAAAAATTAAAAGTGGCCAAAGTCCTTTGGACAGTTTAAAGTTCACAGACCATCCATCTACCCATCCATCATCTGCGCCCAGCAGCAACTTTACCAGGGAGACACTAGCCTGGTTGTAACCAGACCCTGTCCTTCACTTCGCTTCGTACTAGGGTCTGGACTTTTCCCATAGAGAAACGTTTCTTGCTGGAGGCGTGGCCTCTGCTTAGGAACAAAACCATTGGATATTTTGAACAGGGAAAGCATTCTGCTCCCTCCCCTCAGAGCCACCCCCCGTGCTCTGGTGAACTTGACTGACAACTGCTCCGCCCCCTGCTCCAGGAGTCCTGCAGCTTTTCTCTCGCTGCGCAAACTCAGTGTTTATATGTTATAAAACGTTTTAATACAATAAAATCAAACCATGGATCGCTGGTCCAGCTCACCAAAAGACCAGAAAATCTGCAGGGACTCGGTCAGCAATAAAACCCGAGTTTAATTCTCGTGACAACCTGAGGCATTTCCGTGTTCATTTTACTCAGCAGGAGGGTGGAGGAGAAGGAGGACGAGGGAGCGATTACTTAACTTTTGGGAGAAAAAAACAAAAGAAAACTCCAGATAAGGGATTAAGCAGGGGAAATTAATAAATTTGTGTCACATATAAAACAGTTCTGCATCGCTTTGAATGATGCCGTGCTCTGGTGAACTTGACAGCTGCTCCGCCTCTTGCAGCTCTCGCTGCGCAAATTCTGTGTTTATATAAAACGTTTTAATACAATAAAATCAAACCATGGATCGCTGGTCCAGCTCACCAAAACACCAGAAAATCTGATGGGACTCGGTCAGCAACTAAAACCCGAGTTTAATTCTCGTGACAACCTGAGGCATTTCCGTGTTCATTTTACTCAGCAGGAGGGTGGAGGAGAAGGAGGACGAGGGAGCGATTACTTAACTTTTGGGGGAAAAAAACAAAAGAAAACTCCAGATAAGGGATTAAGAAGGGGAAATTAATAAATTTGTGTCACATATAAAACAGTTCTGCATCGCTTTGAATGAGAACATGCCGCTGCTCGCTGACTGAGCGCTGGCAGAGCCCTTTTATAGGACGCTGCGCGCTGGGACTGGTGGGGGCGTGGGTTAGGGTCCAAAACTCCACCCCTTCTGTTCTCTGATTGGTCCGAACAAAAATCTACCGGAGAAATCCTTGTGGGTGGGTGAAATCCCAGACTGTGAAGTGAAGGGAAATGAGAATTGAGCGGAGCTGTGCAGGAAGGCGAGGGCCAGGCTAGGGAGACACAGGTATCAACATCCACCCCTTCAGCTCCTCAAGGTTTTCACAGAGTGACCATCCATCCATCCATCCATCCATCCATCCATCCATCCATCCATCCATCCATCATCTGCGCCCAGCAGCAACTTTACCAGGGAGACACACGCATCAACATCCACCGCCTTCAGCTCCTCAAGGTGTTTACAGAGTGACCATCCATCCATCCATCATCTGCGCCCAGCAGCAACTTTACCAGGGAGACACTGGCAGTTTCAAAGATCACAGTGTGATGTTTTAAATCAACTTTATTTATAAAGCACATTTTAAAAACCACAGGGTCAACCAAAGTGCTGTACAATAACATAAAAGACAAGTTAATTAAAAACTATAAAAAGCATACAAAAATAAATACATATACCAGTCTTACTGCAGGTGTGTTAACATGCCATAAAAGATAAGATCACGTGTTAAAAGCCAAGGAATAAATGTGTGTTTTTAAATAAGATTTAAAAAGTTTTGAGGACTGTCAGCAGCAACTGCTCAGCTGATCTGAGATCGGGGAGGGCAGGAAGGTTGAAGCAGCTCAGACAAATATGGTTTTGCAACTTTATCAAGCACCTTGTGCATAACTAAATAATAAAATATGTTTTTAATACATCTTTATTGTAAAAATACTAAATTGGAAAATACATGGGTTTAAAGAAGGCAACAAGGTAGGATTATGAATTGGGTTTAAAGATTACAGCTCATGAGGTACTCATTATAGCATGACATCTCTTTCACAACATTCTGTCAAAGCCTTTATTGTGTTCTTCTTCTAGTGGTGGCTACTAGTAAATAGCTTGAGGGAACACTACTGCCACCATGTGGTAAGACGAGTAGGATTCTGGACCCCGCCCACAGAAGGGGTACAAAAAAGCTGTGGAAACAGAATATAGATGTGACCCGACCCGAACTGAGCCGATCTGATCCGACCCGTGCCGACCGGTGGAAAAGGGGCATATGTTTGCAGATGACATTGTGATCTGTGGTGAGAATAAGGAATAGGTGGAAGAGAACTTGGAGAGGTGGAAGTATGCACTTTGAAGAAGAGTAATGAAAGTCAGCCCTAGTAAGACAGAGTACATGTGTGTGAATGAGATGGAGGCAGGTGGAATAGTGAGGGCACAAGGATCAGAGGTCAAGAGGTCACAAAGGTGCATGACTCCAAGTACTTGGGGTCCACTATTCAGAAAAATGGGGAATGTGTAAAGAAGTGAAAAAGAGAGTCCAGGCAGGATGGACTGGATGGAGAAAAGTTTCAGGAGTGATTTGTGACAAAAAGGTGTCAGCAAAGGTCAAAGGAAAAGTTTACAAGACAGTGGTGAGACCAGCTATATTGTATGGTCTGGAGACAGTGTCATTGACAAAAAGACAGGAGAAAGAACTGGAAGTAGCAGAAATGAAGATGCTGAGGTTCTCCTTAGGAGTGACAAGGATGGATAAGATCAGGAATGAGATCATCAGAGGTACAGCACATGTTGAACAACTGGGAGATAAAGTTAGGGAGGCCAGACTGAGATGGTTTGGACATGTCCAGAGGAGAGACAGTGGGTATATTGGTAGAAGGATGTTAGAAATGCAGCTGCCAGGAAAAAGACAAAGAGGGAGACCAAAGAGGAGATATATGGATGCAGTTAGAGAGGACATGAAGGTAGTTGGAGTGAGGACAGAGGATGCAGAGGACAGAGTGAGGTGGAGGAGGATGACTCGCTGTGGTGACCCCTGAAGAGGGAAAAGCCGAAAGAAGAAGTCGTCTCAGGATAAGTTTTACTGTTTTTAAAATAATTTACTACCTCCATGTTAAGAGCAGATGGCAGTTTAGTGTGTTTTTTACGGAGCCGAGCAATGACTCAGAGCTGACTACAGCACATCCGGATTTTGTAACATGAGCTGTCTGTCTGCACAGATGAGACGAGTCCCCTCAGGACACAAATACAAAGTGTTATTCACACAACTCTGATGTCAATCACTTTTGGAAGTAATCCCTAACATTTGTCAGATTACGCCAGATTACTGAACTTGGCCCTTTTAAATCAAAGCTTAAGACTTTTTTATTCAAACTGGCTTTTAGTAATTAAATATGTGGTGACATTTCTGGTTTTATTTTTGCTTTTATGTTGTGTTTTTCTTGATTTTTAATCTGTCTTTTTAAGTACTGCACTGTTTTTTGTTAAGCACTTTGGTCACCACCACCGTGGTTGTGTAAAGTGCTATATAAATGAATAAATGAAATGAAATGAAAATTTGTTTTAGCCGTCTAGAAGACCCAGATGGGTGATGTTTGGCACCACACAGGCATAAAAATCGCAAGAATGTTGCTGCAAAAAAGCATCCCTGACAGAAAGTGAATCCATCCATTTTTTCTTTTCTTTCTTTTTTTTTTCTTTTTCAAGGTTAAAATACTGTAGTTTTGTCTGGATTAAATTTGAACAAATGTCACATGTACTGGTACTCAATTGGGCAAAAGTTAAAATCTAAAATGCGTAAAGTTTTAATAAAAGTATATAATGCTGCTGATTTCTTGCCTTTAAGCTGCTGTATTCATACCCATCTGCTCACAACAGACTCATGTTCAGGCTGCTGTTTAATGCACCATGTTATTTTTTGTGTTGAGCATATATCTTATATTCTTGAATACTGTTTCATTTTATACTTTATATTTTTGCAATTTTGGGGTGTAACTGGGACCTTGAGTACACAATTTTGTTCCACCTCATGTACCACATGTGATGCAAATGACAGTAAAGAACCATAAGAAACTTTGTGTGTGTAAAAAATTGGACACAAATCTGGATATTGTGCTAATTTCTGCTGATTCTTCAGCTGTTTAATGCTCCTTTGTTTTGTTCTGCTAACTACAACATTTTTGTGCTTCTTCTAACTTCTTTCTGTTAATTTCAGCTTGTTATGACCCTTTCAGCTTCTTTCTGCAAGTTTAAGCTTTTTCTGCTATTTCAGATACTATTTAGCAGTTTTATGCTAATTTTGGCATTTTCAACTAGGTAATTTCCCATTTCTTGCACTCATTTCAATGTTTTCAGCCCAATTCAGAAAAAAAAGTTCTCTTCACTTCCTTCTGGTAATATAAGCTTCTTTCCGCCTTTTATTTTATTTATTTTATTTTTTTAGCTACTTTTCGGCATTTTTTTTTTTCAAATTTCTGATTTTGCCCTAATATTTTCCACCTTTTTTTGTTGTTGTTCATTTCTGCTTATTTCAGCCTGATTGATAATCCATGTTCTTTCTGCTGCTAATTTAAGTTTGATCTACCTTTTCAGCTACCTTTCCCCCCCTGCTAATTTCAGCTGTTTACGGATAAATTCAAGTTTGTATGGTAACTTCTGCTACACATTTTAGGAGCGTCATTTCATTTCAGTATTTTCCATTTCCTTTTGGTAGTTTAAGCTTATTTCTTCCCTTTCTGCTTCTTTCAGATTTTTTTGTGCTAATTTTTGTTTTTTTTAAAGCTAATTTTCCATTTTTTATGTGCTAATTTATACCTAACTCAGCAAATATGGGTTATTTCTACTTTCTTCTGCTAAGTTAGGCTTGTTATTCCATTTTAACTAAATTTCAGCATGTTTTTAGCTAATTTCAGCTGAAAGTTCTTCTGTAACAAGCATTCAAACTGCATTTTCAAAGGAAATGTGATTCCTTTTTGTTTGTTTTCACGTTTGCTGCAATTTTTGTTTGTTTGTTCTTAGTTCTTCACCCGTCACCTCCTCTTACTGCGAGCTCTGAACAAGTAGTGAGTTTACGTGTGTTTGTCTGTGATTGTGGGACGGTGTTCCTCCGTCGCTGGAGTATTATTGAACTATCCACCATATCGGGGAGTTACAAGTTCTCCAATATTGACACAGCTCCTTTCTAGTGGCAGAACAAGCAGCTCCAGCAGCTGCTCAAACAAGCTGCAGCTTATCAAGACTGTGAAACCAGAGTGAGGCCACAGATCGAGTTATCCCGTATTTACTCTTGATTTGTTTATCCACCTTGATTTTCACCCCACTCTGACTAGCCATTAGCTTGTCAATCTGTTCTAAATTAAGATAAAGATCTGAACTATATCTTTCAATTTGTTTAAAGTCAAATGTGTATACATGAATAAAGAAAAAATGGGTAAGTGAAATAAAAAT
>JBBPBX010051299.1:0-19228 GCA_038048925.1 Garcialebias charrua | reverse complement strand
TTCACGTGGCTCTGCAGCTCCACCACCTCCCTCTGACGCACCTCTACCTGGTTCTCCAACAACTGATAGAAGAAAGAGTCAGAACAGTGAGGACCCACCAAGGAGACCATTAAGACGGTCTGCATCGGTTCTCTGGGTTCCTGAATACCAACAACCTGCTTCCCTCACCAAATACCACAGTAATTCTACTACCTTTAGTAAAATCTCTAGTGTAAAAGTACCTGTTGTTTCTTCAGCATAATGTTGACGGACGTTAGGTCTTTGCCGTAGTCGTCAGACTGGACCTGGCCCTCCAGGCCGCCCAGCCACTTGTCCAGGTCAGCGCAGCTCTGCGTGAACAGCTCGGCCTTGTTGGCATCAAACAGACATTGGGCTTTGGTCTGAGTGGTGGACTCCAGCTGCTCCCACATGCTGTGGAGCAATGACAGCTTCTCCTTCACCACCTCCTCCGTCTCCGGCTTCTCTGACACCAGCAGCTTCCCGTCCTGATGTCAGACAGAAAACTTAAGACATTTAAATGGTCCTTATCCACCAGATAAATCAGTCCACAAAGGTCTTCAGTTAAATATCCCACAAAGAGCATTAGGTCTAAACACAAAGAGGTACTGAAAATAATAAAAAACACAAGTCTGACAGTACTTCATGCCCTGGTGAGAACCCTTGGTACCTTCTGGATCTTGTCCAGCCACTCCTTGTTGGACTGCAGTTCAGCCATGAAGGCCTGATGTTTCAGCCACTTGCTGTGCAGGTTCCTGGCCTCGTCATAGGTCAGGTCCTGAGCTGTCAACATCTTCTCACTGACCCACAGAGACAGCTGAAATGAGACAACAGAGGTCCATCTTCTGTGAGCAGGAATATTCCTGTCACATCAGAGTATCTTTGAAGGGAACGACCTGACTGACCTCATGACAGTCCTGCAGGAACTTCTGCAGGTCTCTGTTGTCCTTCAGTCTCATCAGCAGCTCAACAGCAGCCTCCCTGTTCTTCTTGTGCCTGGAGCATAAAGAAACTATGAGAGCAGGACAGAAACTGGTTCTGAGTCTGATATACACCTCTCTGACCCCTGCAAAGGTCTCCAAACCAAAATAAATCTTTAGCCTAAAACCAGTTTTAAACCAGCTCGTTGATGTGGGCGGCCGTGGCGTAGTGGTAATGGCAGTCGTCCCCCGATCGGAAGGTTGGAGGTTCGAATCCCGGTTCCCCACACCATGTGTCGTTGTGTCCTTGGGCAAGACACTTAACCCAGAGTTGCTCCCGGTAGGACTGGATGGCGCCTTGCATGGCAGTCTGCCGCTACCGGTGTATGAATGGGTGGATGGTTGGTATTGTAAAGCGCTTTGGGGCCCCTCATAGGGGGCTGGAAAGCGCTATAAAAATAAGCTCCATTTACCATTTATTTTCATTGGTTTCAGGTGTTAAAATGGCTCGTTACACCTCTACGTGTTCATAAACACTGAAACTCTTCTGTTTATAAGGTCCCACCCACTGAGGAAGACCTTATCAAGACCAGCTCCTGAACGTGGGCTGAACAAGATTTTATCTTTCAGGAAGTCCTGCTAAAGGTACCTGTCGTCGATGGAGGAGACCCTCTCCTGGATACGATCAGCGTTGACGTTCCCATCAGCCGCCAGCCGACGACCCGCCTCCACCACTGCGTTGATCTTATCCTCATTGGCATCCATGGTGGTCATAAAGTCCTCTTGCTTCTTGATGGCAGCCTCAGCACCCTCCAGAGTGGTGAGCATCTCTGTGTGAGCCAGAACGTACTCCTGCAGAGAAAATCCACACAAACTGATCACCAGGGTTCATCCTCTGGTGAGGAGAACAAAGAATCAGCTGAGAACTGTGGTCTTTTCAGGGTTCGGTATCCAGGGGTTTCCAGATGAGCCTTTTGAGCTTACCTGGTTGTTGAGAAAGGCCTCAGCTTGCCTGGTGTCCCTCAGGAACAGCTGGTAAGCATGGGACTGGGACAGCAGGTTCTGTCGGTTCTCCCACATCTTATGTAGCTCGTTCCAGCCTGTGTCGAGCGCCTGCAGCCGCTGACGCAGGAACATGTACTGCGCGTCTGTCTGACCCTGCGTCACCATTTCTCCCATGTCTCGCATCTTCTGGTAGTCCTCCTCGTAGTTCTGGATTTCGTTCTTGATGCCTTCGTGCTGGGCCATCAGCTTCTCGGCCTCGGCCAGCATGTTGGGCATGTCCTCGGAGGCGATGGCAGTCTGTGTACGGGAAAGCCAGGACTGGAAGTCATCTAGTTCTCGCAAGAACTGCTGAAGCTTCCGGGCCTCTCCCAGTGACTCTTCTCGGGTCTTCAGAGTGTTCTTCATCTCCTTCCAGACGGCATTGATCTCAGCCAGGCGTCCTGTAATGGCCTGGGCCTGGTCTGGGTGCTCCTCTGACAGCCGCTGGGCCTCACCTCGCAGGTCCCCCAGCTTGTCCTCGATGGCTACCAGGTCCCGCTCCATACCAGTCAGTTTGCGCTGCAGAGCCATGACTCCAGTCAGGTCGTTGCCCAGTTCCTGGGTGGATTCGATGACTTTGGTTTTTTCTTTGATCCAGGATTTGGTCTCATTGCAGTCGAGGTGGTAGTTCTGCACACCCAGAGCTGAATTCAGTGACTCCTTCTTTTGGTCCACTAGGTCCCGGAACTGACTCCACCTGCAGGGGGATAGGACAGTCAAAGTCAAAGTACAGTTTAAGGGTTTTCCTTACAACAGACAGGTTCTGCTTGAGTTCTTACCTACCTGTTGTTGAGTTTGTCCTGCTGAGACTTAATGTCCTTCTGACTCGGGTGTTCACTGTGGACCAGCTGTCGAGCAATCTGGTTCACCACAGCAACACGAGACGCCTGGCTGTTCATCTCGGAATCCAGACTCTCAAACCTGCAGAGAGATCCGCGTCCAGATCAGACCAGCACTATCTGACTGAGACATACCGTACCTGCAGTCAAGGCCAGCGGTCTTACCTGTGCTGTATGACCTCAAGGTCTTCCAGTTTTTCTGGGATCTCCATGCTGTTCAGCCACTGCTCCTTCTCATCAATCCAAACCTCGCAGGCGTTGACCTCGCTGAACATTTTGTAGAGCGACAGCGCGTCCTGTAGGGCCTGCTTCCTCAACTTTGTCAGCTCTGACACCTCCTTGTAGCGTTCCTCAATGCCAGCCAGCCGGTCGTGCACCTCCTCAGACTCTGCCTTCTCCTTAGGCAGTGCCGCTACCTGTTCGTGAAGTGAGTCGATGACTGAGCGGTAGCTGGCCACCTCTGCTGCAGTGTCCTTGTGTTTCCTGACCAGGGCCAGGGTGGAAAACTCGTCGTGGCCCGTCTCATCGCTGGAGACGATGCGCAGTGCATCCAGTGTCCAGGCGTCAACATCGTCTGCATCGGCTTGGAACTGATGCAGGGCCAGAACCTCCTCCAGCCTCCTTTTCTTCATAGCGACGAGCTGCTCAAGTGCAACCCACTGAGCCTGCAGATCTGCGATGCGCTCCTGAATCTTAGCTGCACCGAAGTGACCCGCCTGAATCATAGCCTGACCCTCGGCTATGGTGTGCTGCAGGTGTCCAGCTCGGCCGCTCATCTCATCCTCCAGGGTGCGCTGCTGGCTCAGGAGGCGCGTTGCACCTGTCAGATCCTTACCGTGCTCCAGGGAGGACAGAATCTGCTCCTTCTCTCTGATCCAGCCCTCCTCCTCTGCCATCTCCCAGAAGAATTTCCAGAGCTGGCGAGACTCCTCCAGGCGGGCACGACGCTCAGCAGCCAGCTGGGTCAGCTCCTGGTAGCAGAACTCCAGGTGGGCGACCCGGTCCTGGATGACCTGCGGGTCGCAGGGCTTGTAGCCTGGAACAGAAAACACTGCGTTCCAGTCTCTGACTGATGTGTCAGAAAGAATCACAACAAAAGCAAGAATTTGAGTGCAGATCCAACACAAAGTTTCTAATCAAACCAGAAGCAGACCAGGTCAGGTTTCCTGTTTCTGACAGGTTCTATATGTGATCAACTGGCTGATAGGGGGACCGGTACACCTCAGTTATGTTTCAGCACAAGAGAAAACAAATGTTAATATTTTTAACAGGTCGGACATGGGCAACGCGGTGGAACGGTTGATAGAGCTGCTGCCTCTTAGCAAGCAGTTTGCGCCAGTTCATACTCTGGCCGAGGGCCTTTCTGGGTGGAGTTTGCGTGTTCTCTTGGTGCATGCATGGGCTTTCCACAGGTACTCCAGTTTCCTCCCACAGACCAAAAACATGCGTGTTAGGCTAATTGGTAAATTGTCCCTAGATGTGAGTGAGAGTGTGAATGGTGGTTTGTCTCTATGTGGTCCTGTGATGGACTTGTGACATGTCCAGGGTGTACCCCGTCTCTTGCACAGTGATGGCTGGACATGGGTACCAGTGACCCCCGCGACCCAAAAAGGAAGAAGCAGGTAAAGATAATGGATAGATGGATGGATGGATAGTAACAGATGGGAAGTCCTTCCAACTAAACGTTCCGTCTTATCACTGCAGTGAACTTGAGCTGTCAAACACTGGAATGTCTTTGTTTGTAAAATTAAACAACAAAAAATATCCCTGATTTCAATAAACCAGAGCCTGAAGCCCAAATAAAACTCAAGACTTGGACCAGAGACACAGGAAGTGAGACAGAGCTGTGTGGTGCTCACCGCTGTCGCAGACCGAGTGCTTGTTGGCGTTGGTGACCACGGTCTTAACCCGGTCTGCCTGAATGGAGATGTCGGCCTCTACCAGGGCATGATTCTGCAGCAGATCCTCCACCCCCAGCAGATGTTTGCCGTAGTCTTGAGACAGCAGCAACATCTGGAACAGACAGAGGAGCAGGTAAGAGCTGTGGGGGCGGGATCCAGGGAGTTTAGGGCAGATTGTGAGTTTGTGGGCGGACCTTCATCTCGTCCATCCAGTCCATGATGTAGAGCATCTCTTGGAAGACCCTTTGCAGACCCAGGTTCATGTCCAGTCTCTGTCTGCGTGCCTTCAGCAGCTCCAGCAGGTACTCCCATAGTCGAATCACGTTGTCCTTCCTGGCTGCAATGCGTTTGATGTCGTGGTAATGCTCCGCCTCCAGCTCCTTCGCCACGGCAACCACAGCCTGGACCCGCTCCTTGTATGCCACAATGTCTGTCTCAATGGCCTCGTGTTTCTTGGTGGCCGCCTCCACAGCCTGGAGGTCAAAGCCAAAGTTGTCCTGGTGACAGACAGAAGATGGGTTAAAGGAGGCAGAGGACAGGTGCGCTCATGTGAGTGTGACTCCACCCACCTGGGATACCAGTCTCTGGTTCTCACTGAGCCAGGTCTCCCTCATTGCTGCCTTCCTGTCGAAGCGCCTGGCCAGCTGCTCCAGCTTCTCCTGACGGATGAGCTCCATCCTCAGGGCCAGCTCCCTTTCATGCTCTGCCTTCTCTAGACGCTCCCACGCCTGTGGACCAAAGAAGTCAAGTCATCTTTATTTATAGAGCACAGTTAAAACAGATAAACTGTTATCAAGGTGCTTCACAAACAACATCAAAGAGATTAAAAAAATTACAGAAACCGTAACACACACTAATAGTAAAACTATGAAATTAACAGCAGTAAAAATATAACAAAAATGTATAAGAACAGCATTAAAATGAAAACACAGGATAAAATATATACACTAAGTCAGCTCACACAGTATGAAACGCCAGAGAGAAAAGATAGGTTTTTAGCAGGGATTTGAACATGTGAAGGGAGGAGGCCTGCCTAATGTTGGGGGGCAGGTTGTTCCAAAGTTTGGGGCAGATGACTGAAAACGCCCGATCTCTACGGAGCTTTAGTCGTGTCTTTGGAACCTCCAAAAGCAACTGATCGGATGATCTCAGGGCCCGAGAGGGAACATATAATTCCAGCAGCTCGGAGAGGTAGAGGGGAGCGAGGCCATTTAGGCATTTATAGGTCAACAACAGAATTTTAAAGTCGACTCCAGAGCGTGACCTCTGGCCCCTCCTCTGATTGGTCGGACAGTCACTGAGAAGTTTTCCTGACCTTGTTGATGTCGGAGAGGAGTTTTCCTTCACGAGGCATGTAGACCTTCTGATTGTTGGCTCTCATCTTACTCTGGATGGTGAAGAGCAGGACCTCCAGGTTCCCCTTCTCTGTAAACCTGAGGGGGCGGAGCACAAATCAAATCAGCTGACTGAACAGGTGTTACCTGGTTACAAATGTGGACAGAGGACAGGGTCAAGTGCCGGCTCTGACTTTGGAGGTTTCTCCACAGTCCGGTAGGTGTTGAAAGCCTGCAGCTGCTGCTGGACCCCAACAAGAGAGTTGGAGAACTTCCTGTTATTGAGGATGATGATGGTCTGCTCGATCCACTCCAGCAGGTCTGAGGCCAGAGACTCGTACTTCTCGATCACCTTCTCCGTATCGATGGCGTTGTCCAGGACCTAGGCGGCAACACAGAGACCCGGTAACACACAGTTGAGCTGAACCGAAGGAACTCAGTTTAACAAGCTGGAGAAAACGGCTCAGAACTCATCGGAGCACGGTACCGGTCCAAATGGTCTCAGTCAAACTTTAAAAACAACAAACTGTTTATTTTTATTAAACTGATCAACGTTAAATAATGACAGTAACCTGCTGAGCCAGAGCTCTGGAGACCTTCATGCACCTCCAATCAAGAACAACAACAAAAACACTGAAGAAGAAACATTTAAAGCTGCTATATGTAACTTTTCTAAAAATATATTTTTAACATATTTCTTCACTCTGTCACTATCTCCTTCCAGACTGATGTTAGACAAAGTAATCTCTGAAAAAAACTATAGTCCCCTTGCTTCTCCAGGTGGTACTAAAAGCATTTCTAAAAACCCACAGTGACCCGCCGTTAACCAGCCAATAAAAACAGAGTTTTTAACCAGCCAATAAAAACAGAGCTTCTCACGCCCCTAACCCACGCCCCCGCCTGTCCCAGCCCCAGCGGCCGCGCACGTTCTCGTTCAAAGGATTGCAAAGCGATGCAGGACTGTTTTGTATGTGACACAAATGTATTAAATTCCCCTTCTTCATCCCTGATCTGGACTTTTCTTTTGTTTTTTTGCCAAAAGTCAAGTGATCGCTTCCTCCTCCGCTGACTCCATGACTGAAATGATGAGGAAATGAATGAATTTGTCACGAGCGAATTAAACTCGGGTTCAACGTGGCTGTGCGAGGCTCTGCAGATTTCCTGGTGTTCTGGTGTGCTGGACCAGCGCTCCATGTTTTTATTTTATTTTTTAGAACGTTTTATTAACATATGAACACAGAAGATCGCAGCGGCTGCGACAGGACATGCAGTGGAGGCGGAGCTATGGAGGCTGAGCTGAAGTTCACCCGAGAGCAAGGGGGAGGGACCAGAAACGTGTCTCTGTTGAAAATTTTTCTAAGTCCTGCATTCTACAGAAACTACATACTGCAGCTTTAACATCTCTTTTGGATAAAAGTAAGCAGATATTCAGAAGCTTTTGTTTTGAAACTCAGTGTCCTTGGATTTTCCTGTTCTTAATTAAAGTTCTGGGAAGAGGTTTCTGGACTGACCTTTCCGATCCGTTTGCCCTCCACCTTCAGAGCCTTCATCTTAGAGAAGTAGTGATAATAGGTCACCACGTAGGTGATGACAGACTTTTCATCGGGCTGGTCCACGCTGATGTCTGCACAACAAACAACACACAGGTGAGTTTCCACTGGCCTCCCACAGGAAACAACAGAGGAAACTATCAAAATAAAGGCATGAAGGACAAATGGGTGAACGGGTCGGTGTGTGTTGGTAAACAGTCAGTGTGTGCTGGTAAATTGATCGATGTGTGTTGGTAAACTGGTCAGTACCTTCTGGGTCGAGCAGCATGGTCAGGCCGAGGTGCTGCTCTGCCAGCTTAAAGGCATTCTGCAGGTTGTAGTGAGCGTTGGACTTCTTCAGTTTATCAAAGTCAATCAAATCAGGTCTGAAAACAACACACAACATTTTTCATCCTACAGCAACAATGAAAACAACAACAACCATTGCAGCACACCTGGCGGGAGGAATAAGTTACCTGTGTTTGTGAATGAGAGCATTGAAGGCCATCCCATCCCTCCAGCTGCTGGTGAAGTTACGGATGTTGACGTTCGAGTACCTGGGGAAGGTGAGAGGAAGAAGAGGCAGCAGTTAGAGCCGTCATCTTCGTCAGTAAACACATTCACCTGAAGTGACGAAAACTCACCCGGCAGTCTTCATCTGACACCAGAGCAGCAAAGCATCTTTGGCCGAACGCTTCTCCTTGTTGTCTTCAGTCTCCACACTGATGTCCTGAATCTGAGTACAACAAGCCAACGTTACACCTGTCACACCTGTAGAACCCCATCTGTCACACCCCCACCTATCACACCTGTAGAACCCCATCTGTCACACCCCCACCTATCACACCTGTAGAACCCCATCTGTCACACTCCCACCTGTCACACCCCATCTGTCACACCCCCACCTATCACACCTGTAGAACCCCATCTGTCACACCCGGAATGAATGGGTCTACCTTCTGGGTTTGGATGTGGGCTGCCCCATGTAGGGAGCAGGTACATGTCTTGGAGTGTGCATCGGGATTATGAATGGAGCGTGTCGTTATTGTTTGTCTTTCTGTGACTGAGGGTGAGGATGAGGGTGGGTCTGAATGAGTGTGTCTGTGTATGAATGTTTAAGTGTCAGGCTGGGACTTGGACTGCCCCCTCTCTGATACTTCTGAGGCTACCCAGTGTCGCGCTCCTGCCACGTGGCCCCCTGGTGGGTGTTCCTCTGCCTGCGGGCGTGCTTGGGGCCCTCACTATCTGGGGCTGGGCGCTTGGGCGTTTGTCAGCTCGGCCTGGTGGCTGCCTGGTGGGGCTCGGGTCCTCTGGTCCTGTCAGGTCTGGACCTGAGGGATGGGCGTCCCCGGTGCCCGAGCCTCGGTGACCGGCCCTGGGGCTACGTCGGTGCAGCGGGCTCCGGCGGGGGCCTGTGTATTGTCGCTGTTGACCCCGGGGGGTCATTGTGTGTGGTCCCTGGTGGGGTTCGTCCGGTTCTTCCACTTGGTCGGATCTGGGGAGTGGACGAGTGGCTCGTCCTGTTCGGGTGGTCCTGGGGACTCTGGGCTCGGGGTCCTTCCTGGGGTCTTGGGCTTTGATCGCCCCTTCGTCTGTCTCGGGCTTTGGGGGGACGGGTCTCTGATGCTTCACAGTCGCTACTAAATGTTCTATTGGAGGAACCTTATTCACTTATGCATGCTCACAACCACACACAAATGGATGCAGGGATGTATAGTAGATGTATGTAGATGGGTATATAAATGAATATAAATATATATGTATGTATATTGTATATATATTTGTAGGTATGGGTATGTGTATTTATAGAAATCTTTTGCAAGGTCATGAATATTATCAGTCTTTATGCTTGTATGTTTCGTTGTTGTGTTCTGTCATGTGCTTTGCAGGATTGTGGACGGAGGTTTGGTGTGTTTGCCTTGTGCTCTTTCTGTGGACAATTGTTGTTTTGTTGTCTCACTTTCTCTTTTCTTTCTTTCTCTCTATTAAAAAAATAAATAAATAAATAAATAAATAAATAAATAAATAAAAAATAAAAATAAAAAATACATATTGGAGTGAGAGGATGGCTATAAGGTGTGAAGGGAGGCCATCTATAAATGGAAAANCCCATCTGTCACACTCCCACTGTCACACCCCATCTGTCACACCCCCACCTATCACACCTGTAGAACCCCATCTGTCACACTCCCACCTGTCACACCTGTAGAACCCCATCTGTCACACTCCCACCTATCACACCTGTAGAACCCCATCTGTCACACTCCCACCTATCACACCTGTAGAACCCCATCTGTCACACCCCCACCTATCACACCTGTAGAACCCCATCTGTCACACTCCCACCTATCACACCTGTAGAACCCCATCTGTCACACCCCCACCTATCACACCTGTAGAACCCCATCTGTCACACCCCCACCTATCACACCTGTAGAACCCCATCTGTCACACCCCCACCTATCACACCTGTAGAACCCCATCTGTCACACTCCCCACCTATCACACCTGTAGAACCCCATCTGTCACACCCCCACCTATCACACCTGTAGAACCCCATCTGTCACACCCCCACCTATCACACCTGTAGAACCCCATCTGTCACACCCCCACCTATCACACCTGTAGAACCCCATCTGTCACACTCCCACCTATCACACCTGTAGAACCCCATCTGTCACACCCCCACCTATCACACCTGTAGAACCCCATCTGTCACACCCCCACCTATCACACCTGTAGAACCCCATCTGTCACACCCCCACCTATCACACCTGTAGAACCCCATCTGTCACACCCCCACCTATCACACCTGTAGAACCCTATCTGTCACATCCCCCCAGTCTCCCTTGTCACAACCCACCTGTCACATACGTTCTTGGCACTGGTTTGTTCTAAAATAATATGAACCAGTTCTAAAGGTGCCTCAGCAAAGATCTTTCTGGATTGGCTGATTATGTCAGTGATGTCTCAGCTCTGGGTTTCCATGACAACAGTTAAAACATAATGGGGTTTGGACTTTAACCTGAGCCACTGGCAGTGACAATCAGAGCTGTTAAAGAGTAAAAACGGGGAAGGTCTCTTTCATTCACCTCCTCCGGTGGATGTTTAGAAACACACAGTGGTGAGTTACCTGGAAGCGTAGGATGATGGTCCAGATCAGACCCAGAGTCAGGCGGTGATTCCCGTCCACAATGTCGTGGGAGCCCATGTTCTCCAGGTGAACCCGCTGCTCTTTGAGGAACTGCAAAGCTTTGTCTACATTCTCCAGGCAGTGGATCCGCATCCGTCCTTTGGTGGGCTTGGGCTGCAGTCACACATCAGACCAGAGTCAGGATCAGAGTTTTCAGAGTCCTGGACTGTCCATCAGAAGTTACTGGGATTAAACAAAGTTAAACCTGAACACACGTGACCCAGTTTCATCTCATTCCCAAACTTTTAAACAGGACGCTTCATTTTTATGTAAACTTCCTTCCAGATTTTCACAATAAAATTATATTTATTATATTATGTATATTAAAGATGTTTGGTATTCATGTCAGTAGCAAAGAGATAAAATTATTTTATCACAGGGTCAAAGAAACAGTACCTCAATGTCCCCCGTCTCTGTGGGATGTGAATAGTGAATGTTTTTTGATTTGGAGAAGATATGGCAGCAGCCATCTTGGATTTTGACATGGCAACTCAACTGTTGATAGTGACCTTCCTTATGCCTCGATACAGCCACACATCAACATGAAAGTAGATTTTTGATTTCAAGTTGTCCAGCTCACAAGACAGGAGGACGGAGAGATGCATGGTGTTTCCAAATCCCTTCTTCGCTATGCAATGGGGGACAAAAAGGTATGTTTGGGTCTTGAACACAGCACAGGAAATCCATACAACGTGCCCTTGGACCTCGAGTGGTATTCACTGTCAGTAGTTTTGTATCTTATCGGGGTGTCTGAATTCAGAACCTATAACTCGCTGCATCCTCTGAAGGGACGAAAACAGGAAGTGAAGCACAGCTGGAAAATCTCTCACACCCACTCTGTGCAACAACTTCTGTACAACATGCTCCACCCACTTCCTGAACCAGGAGTTTATTATGTTATCAGAGGGGGAGGAGACACTGACATGCTCTGCCCACTCCTGTAAGCAGTTTTTAATAAAGTTCCTAAAAGAGGAACTTTAATAAACTGATTTAATCAAAGAAGATTCAACCTCTGCTGCTGAAGACTTCATTACCTATAGGCGTCTGGGTGTGAACATCTTTCATCAGTTTAGCTGTTAGCTCACTGCTATCAGATGATTCTAACTGAACTCTGACTTTAGAAATTGGAATCAGAACCAGAATCTTAAAACTTGGTTTCACAGCAGAAATGTTTAATTAATGTCCAATCCTTCAGTTTGTAGGAGCTGTGGTCTTGTCCCTGATGTCGTGTTTATGTCTGTGTTTCCCTCGATCCTCTGTTTCGCTTTATAGGGTTTGGATTTCTCTAGTATCTAGCCCCATCTTGTGTCGTGTTCATGTCTTGCGTCCTTTCTTCTTCTCTGGCATCTGTGATTACCCACAGATGTCATCACTTGGTCTAATTGGTGTTTCTTGTACATAAGTCTGTGTCTCTGTGTTAGTCCTTGTCCTGGCATTGTTTATCTGTTCACTGGTGATGACCCATCTGTTCATTCTATGTTTTGTTTTGCTGCCATGTCAGCTTTTTTGTTCTGTTAATAAATTATTTATTTTACATATTTCTGAGTCCTCGCCTGCTTGCCTGCACCACTGGGTTCACCAGCACTAACCAATTGTGACACAATTCAAACGTGTTCGAACATAAGGGTGTTCATAAGTGCACTTGGCACCAGGACGCCCTAGGTTGTAGATGAATGATTGACTTTGTAGTTGTGTCATCATCTGATTTGTGGTTGTTTGTTTTGGACACTTTGGTGAAGAGGGGAGATGAGCTGAACTGGTCACCACTTGGTAGTGAGTTGGATCAGATGCCAGACAGACCCGGTAGACCCAAACGTGTAGAGAGTGTTTGCTGGGAACGCCTGGCAGAAGAACCCGTCAGAAAGATCTTCCAATTCACAACTGACAGTAACCACATCCCAGCTGAGTGGGGTGAGGGGTGGACATTGAGTCAGACTGGGCTATGTTCCATGCCTCAATTGTTGAGGTGGCTGCCTTAAGATGTGCCGCAAGATTGTTTGTGCTTTTCGCAGTGGCCAACCTCAAACTCAGTGATAGACACCCCAGGTTAGGGAGGCTGTCAAGCTGAAGAGTCCCATCGTGCCTTGTTGGTTGGTGGGGCTCCAAAGACAGTTGATGAGTACCAGAGGGCCAAGCAGTCTGCAGCCTTGGCTGTTGCTGATGCAAAGTGTGGAAGAAGTTTGGTGAAGCCTTGGATAGACTCTCAAATGGCTCAGAGGAGATTCTGGCAAACCATTAGGTGGCTGAGGATGGGCAAGCAGCGCTTTACTAACACTGTGTTCAGTGAAGGTAGGGTGTTGTTGACCTCAACCAGTGATGTCGTCGGGAGGTGGAAGGAATAATTCTTAGACCTTCTCCATCACACAGACACATCTTCCATGGCGGAAGCTGAGTCAAGGGACTTTGGGGCTGATCAGTCCATAACCGTGGCTGAGGTTGCAGAGGCAGTTAAAAAGCTCTGTGGTGGCAGGGCTCCAGGGGTGGACGAGATTTGCCATGATTTCCTAAGACTCTAGATGTTGTGGGGCTGTCTTGGTTGACAAGCTTTTGCAACAATATGAGGACATTGGGGGCAGTGCCACTGGAATGGCAGACGTGGTGGTACTCCTCTTCAAAAAGGGGGACTAGAGGGTGTGCTCCAATTATAGGGGCATAACTCTCCTTAGCCTCCCCGGTAAGGTCTATTCAGGGGTATTGGAGAAGTGAGTTTGATCGTTGGTCGTACCTCAGATCCAGGAAGAACAATGCAGGTTCTGGCTTGACCATGGAAGACTGGACCAGCTCTTTACCCCGGGTCCATGAGGGGTCATGGGAGTTTGCCCATTCAGTCTATATGTGTTGGAGAAGGCGTTTGAGTGTATTCCTAAGGGTACACTGTGGGGAGTGCTCCACGAGTATGGGGTTGGGGACCTGTTGCTACGGGCTGTTCGGTCCCTATACAAGCAGTGTGAGAGTTTGGGTTGCATTGTGTGGGTAGTAAGTCGAACCCCTTTAGGGTGGGAGCTGGACTCTGCCAGGGTTGCCTATTGTCACTGACTCTGTTCATAACTTTTATGGCCAGAATTTCTCAGTGCAGCCAGGGGTGGAGGGAGTCCAGTTCAGTGGCCTCAGGGTTCCATATCTGCTCTTTGCAGATGATGTAGTCCTGTTGATGTCATTGGACCGTGATCTTCAGCTCTCACTGGAGGGGTTTGCAGCTGAGTGTGAAGCATCTAGGATGAGAATCAGCACCTCCAAATCTGAGGCCACGGCCCTCAGTTGGAAAACGGTGGATAATTGCTCTCTTTGTGTAGAAGGTGAAGTTCTGCCTCAAGTGGAGGAGTTCTGAGTATCTCTGGATTTTGTTCACGAGTGAGGAAAGAAAGGAGGGTGAGATTGACAGACTGATTTGTGCGGCGTCTGCAGTATTGCGGACTCTGTACCAGTCCATTGTGGTGAAGAGGGAGCTGAGCTGTAAAGCAAAAGTCTCTGTCTACGGTCTACGTTCCAACCCTCACCTATGGTCATGAACTCTGGGTAGTGAGCGAAATAACGAGATCACAAATATAGTCGGTTGAAATTAGTTTCCTCCACAGCGTAGTTGGACTCTCAATTTCAATTCAGTTAATTCCTATAGTGCCAAGTCACAACAGAAATCATCTCAGGTCATTGTACAAAAACACTCATATACATTTAAATAAGCTAATTAGTAAGTTATTCATCTAAGGAAGCCAGCAGATTACATTGAATCTTCACTTTGTCGCAGTCTCCCATGCTGAGCAAGCACAAAGGAGACAGTAGAAAAGAAAAACTCCTTTTTAACAGGAAGAAACCTCCAGCAGAATCGGGCTCAAGATGAGCGGCATCTACAGTACTTCGACCGGCTGGGCTTTGAGAAATCAGGAAGGAAAAACAGACAATCACAGAATGACAGTTCAGGTGTAGAAAGAGATAGGGTGAGAAGTTCGGTTATCAGGGAGAGACTCAAAGTAGAACCGCTGCTCCTCCACATCGAAAGGAGCTAGTTGAGGTGGTTCGGGCATCTGGTATGGATGCTCCCTGGACGCCTCCCTAGGGAGGTGCTTCGGGCATGTCTAACTGGAAGAAGACCCCAGGGAAGAGACTATGTCTCTGGGTTGGCCTGGGAACACTTTGGAGTCTTCCCAGAAGAGCCGGAAGAGGTGACTGTGGAAAGAGATGTCTGGACCTTCCTGCTCAAGCTGCTGCCCCCGAGACCCAACTTCGGAACAAGCGGAAGATAATGGATGGATCTTTCAGTTCAGGTTTCCCCCACCCCCAGTATTTTCAGCATGTTTGTGTCATGTCATGTACCAGTTTCTCCCCGGAGAGAACCTCTAGCAGTTTGATGAGCATCCGTCCATCCCTCAGGTCCACGTAGAGGTCTGTGATTCTGCAGGAGACCCTGGACAGGTGGGAGTTGACCCATTTGGTGAAGGTCTTCTTCTGAACTGCCTCTCGTTCATCTAAGGACAAACAAAACCACATGATGAATTCCATCTCTGCAGAATCACTGCTGCACAAAAGCTTACAGTGAGAGTCTGGAACTTTATTGTGAAGGGACAACAGGAAGTGAAAGTGACGAAGAACCTGAGTTAACGTGTTTCATGTGGGTCTGACTCTGTTCTTCTGTAGGAAGGAACACTATTTAAGTTGAAACAGTTATTAGAGTGAGAACAGATCTTTCTTGACTGATTGAGAAGAAAACTGGATTTTATGGATTTTTATATTAAAGAAAATCTCAATTCCAGCATAAAACAAATCTTAGCAAGCTTTCAAGAAGCTTCATAGAAGAAACACAATTAAAAAACTGCTTAGATGTGAATAAATTATGCTGAAACCATTTAAAGGTTTTATTTGTCAAGTTGTGTAAATTGAAATTAAACCTTGTAAACCAGAAATCATCTTGTAACCAGCAAAGTTTTTTTTCTTTTTCTCCACTATGGGAGTGTGGTATTTGTGTGACTCCAGGCTGTCTATGACTCCTCAGACTGAAGAAGTCCTTTGGATGAAGGACGAAACATTTCAGCAAAAAAAAGAAAGAAAAATAAAAAATAAAAAAATATATAGAAACCGTCCAGATGACCAGACTGAATATTGGATTCGTACCTGGATTATTGAGCATGAACTTTTGGTAACCTTGTAAACTGCTAATGGAACGTCACATTTACAAGAAAATGTTTTGTGGCATTCCAAACTCTGACCTCACATGCAAATCACTCTCCCTGTCCTCCCTACTAAAGGTCATTAAAGTCTTTGAAGGCTCACAGGAGAGGTTTGTATTTGGTTCTGTTCAACACCTAAATAAACACATAACAGGAAAAAAAAAGCAATAAAAAAATAGTTTTAGTGAATATTTATCAGCAGCAGAGTAGGATGTTGGTCTAATGTGGTCCCTTCTGAGCTGATACCTGCCTTCAGATCTGATCAGATCAGCAAACCTGGGAGAATGGACAGGTAGGTAACGGTGTACCACTCTAAAATGTAAGAAGGAGCATGACCATTTAAAGATTTAAAAACAAATACAGATTTTTTTTATGGATTCTAGAATTGATTAACAACCAGAGGAGAGATTTTAAAACGGGTGGTGGTACTAAATTTTCTGGTGCCAGGTAACAAACGTGCCACTGCATTCTGTACCTTCCGTAAATGGGCCGCAGCAGACGCTCTGACCACCGTCATACAGAGTGCTACAGTAGTCCAGCTTGGGTAGTAACAATGGTACGGATTACTGTTTCAAACAGCTGCTGGGAAAGAATGGGCACTTATCTTGATCAGATGTCTCAAATGAAAGACACTCGATCTAACAAATTACTTTATCTGACTCTCATTTTTAAGATTTGAACAGCTTGATGTTCTGTACAAAAGAACCAAAATGTAAAGAGACTGAAGAACTACCAATGACCATCAATTCAGTTTTGTTGTTTTAGAAACATCCAAGCCTGGATGTCATCAAGGCCTTCAGATAAGTTTCTGGCAGACGAGACATCTTTTATCTGATGGCAGATAAATCTGTCCATCGTCAGCATAGAGGCAGATACTGGCCGCTTGTCCTGAGTGGTTCTGCTGGTTTCTTCCTGTTATGAGGGAGTTTTTCCTTTCCACTGTTGCCTTGTGCTTGCTCATGATGGGAGACTGTGACAAAATGAAGACTCAATACAACCTGCTGGTTACACTACCCTAGATAAACAATGCTAATTGAATTTTTGTGTATGTGAATGGGGCAGCACGGTGGCACAATTGGTAGAGCTGCTGCCTCTCAGCGAGCAAGTCCCTGGTTCAAATCCCGGTCCGGGTGGTCTTTCTGGGTGGAGTTTGCATGTTCTCTCCGTGCATGCGTGGGTTTTCTCCGGGTATTCCGGTTTCCTCCCACAGACCAAAAACATGCATGTTAGGCTGATTTGTAACTCTAAATTGTCCCTAGGTGTGAGTGAGAGAGTGAATGGTTGTTTGTCTCGTTTGTCTCTATGTGGCCCTGTGATGGACTTGCGACCTGCCCAGGGTGTACCTTGCCCCCCGCACAGTGACTGCTGGACATGGGCACCAGCGACCCCCATGACCCAAAATGCAAAAAGCGGGTGGAACAGAGGTTAGAGACGGTGGCCATGTGATCGGAAGATCACCGGTTCAAGCCCCGGTCCCGACAACATCAAAAATATGGGTGGAAAAGGTGAAACACCCGCACCTGCCTCCACCCTCATTCGCCCCACCCTGGGCCCCTGAGCAAGGCCCTTAACCTCCACCATGCTCCCTAAACTGGTCTCTCTTGAAAATGAGTTCTCGCAGCTCAATGAGACTACTAATAATAATAATAATAATAATAATGTCTATTCCTGTCATCTGCGTATGTTCCCATACACAGACGAAATTCGTCTCTGCATTTAACCCAACCACCTACCAGGTGGTGCAGTGAGCAGCCCGAAAGCGCCCGGGGAGCTGGAGAAATAGGTGTGCACTCATAGACACCCCAAGCTGGGTAGTGGCCGGGGCGCGAACCCGCGACCTTCGGATCCGTAGTCAAAAGCCCTGCCACTAGACCATCTTGGCTCCTTACATGAAACATACTCACTGAATGACAATGGCTGCTGGTTGTCCGGCCCCTGAACTCCTGACTGCAGTAACCATGGCCCTCTGGGCGCGTTGGTTGGGTGGCCCTGGCTGTACCATTTGTTTATTTGTCAGAGAGTCAGAGTCAGAGAGTCTTTATTGTCATTTGCACCGCATAGGAGCCAAGATGGTATAGTGAGGAGCCAAGATGGTATAGTGGTTAGGGCGTTTGACTTGGGACCCGAAGGACGCGGGTTCGCGTCCCGGCCACTACACACCTTGGGGTGTCTATGAGTGCACACCTAATTCTCCAGCTCCCCGAGCGCCCTCTGGCTGCTCACTGCACCACCTGGGGTGGTTGGGTTAAATGCAGAGACGAATTTCGTCTGTGTATGGGAAACATACGCAGATGACAGACAAACACATTATGTGGTACATGTGATGAAAACGAGATTATGTACACGGGGTCCCAGTTACATCCAACAACAAATGCAAGAGAAAAACAGTAATAACATCTAGAATTAACTAAGAGAAACATCAACTAGTAATACACTAAGCCCTAATGTAGTGGAAAAACATCATTATAAACAGCAGCACGAACATGAGTCTGTATGAGCAGATGGTCACAGATGAACACAGCAACAAGAAAACAGATCAGCATCAGCATGATGTGATATTTTGCAGTGTTTATTCTTATTATTTATTTATTCATGAGTCTAACAGCCTCAGGGTAGAAGCTGTTCCTCAGTCTAGTGGTTCTACATTTGATGCTCCTCAACCTCCGTCCTGAGGGGAGTGGGGCAAAGAGTGAGTGTGCTGGGTGAGTGAGGTCTTTCATGATGCAGGTGGCTCTTTTCCTGCATCTGGAGGTGTAAATGTCTGTGATGGTGGGGAGACTGACTCCAACAGACTTCTGTGCAGCCTTCACCACTCTCTGTAGAGCTTTCCTCTCTGCAACTGTGCAGCCTCCATGCCACACATTGATGCTGGAGCACAGGATGCTCTCCACTGCACACCTGTAGAAGGAGGTGAGAACTGGGCTGCTCAGACCAGCTCGTCTCAGCCGTCTGAGGAAGTAGAGTCTCTGATGACCTTTCTTGATCAGGCTGGTGGTGTTGTTGCTCCAGCTGAGGTTATCATTCAAGTGTACACCCAAGTATTTGTAGCTGGAGACCACCTCCACCGCAGATCCACCTATGTTCAGTGGGGCATGGGTGTGTTTGTTCCTTCTGAAGTCCACAATCATCTCCTTTGTCTTCTTCACATTCATGTGAAGATTATTCTCTTTGCACCAGCTCTCCAGGTGTTCCACCTCCTGTCTGTAGCTGGACTCATCATTGTTTGTGATGCATCCCACCACCGCTGTATCATCTGCAAACTTAACAATATGACAGCCTGGATGTGTGGCTGTACAATCATATGTGAGC
>JBBPBX010051298.1:10979-24630 GCA_038048925.1 Garcialebias charrua | reverse complement strand
TCAGTCGCCCACAGCACCGGTACAGGAAATCAAACACCGTTTCCCCAACGACTGCTTCGCATCGTTTAAAATCCTAATGTTGAATTTACGGAAGGGTGACGCCACAATCTGAACCCGTTTATTCACAGTTTATACAAAACTTGTCAAACACAGACCTGTCCTATTTTCTACGTCTACAAAACTTGATTAAAAACTGAAGACTTTCAGAGGGTTTAGGGAGCAACTCGGATCGATACAAACGATACCTTTAAAACCTTTAAACCAGCTCCACTTGCACACAATTTCCAGCAGGATGATTAAAGAGGGCCTCAACACACTGTGAAACAGTAACCCCGCCCCCAAAGCAGATTCAAAATCTCCCTCAAAATGGGCGTGTCGAGAGACAAGGAGGGGAGGAGGTTGGGGGTTGTGCTGCGTTCACGCCTCCTTCACGCCTCCTCCAGCAACAACCTAAAACAAACGAAAACTCTAGCCAACAACATAAACCAAGCAACAACAAAGAATAAACATGTACTGTAGATGTATTTATCTATTCCACCCGACCTATCCAAAACAAAAGGCTTTAAAAAAAACGAGAATAATAAAGTTCTCCCTGACCGGGGATCGAACCCGGGTCTCCCGGATCACAACCCAGTTCTTACACCACTGACTCAACTTGGCATTCATGCATTGCTCCTCTATCGCACAGTATTAAAACAAATACAATCAGATAGTTTCGATGAAGTGAAAAATATTCTTAAAATAAACAAGTTAAAATACACAAATAACTAGTGCCATTCCGAAAACTATAATACATACCTGTCAAGTTTTGGATTTAAAAATAAGGGAAATTTTCTGCCGGGTACTCCGAGCCATCCCACTACCCAACCAAAGTCCAGGACCCCTTACATTTTAAGACAGGTTTACAAGAAATCTAAAATAACTACCTATCAGCCACTTACAAACCAGTTATGTTTGTGTGTCTATCTAACATTCAAACCTATTTTGTGAAAAGGATTAGTTGCTATAATTTAAAGGGAATGGAAATGTTTGTTAAACCTAAGTTTAGAACCAGTTTAAAGGGTAGGTCTACTACAATAAGAGGAATTGATCTTTGGAATGGACTAGAGGACAATGTAAAAATGTGAAGTCCATACTAATATTTAAGAAAATGATTAAAACTATTTTATTGAAGAGTTACATTTAAGTTGATTCTAATATAACAAATTATATTAGATATTTTGATGTGACTGTATATCTCTGATGAGACTGTATTATTTTGTATTACAAATAAGTATATTTATGTTTGAATTGATAGTTTGAATTGATTGTTTGATAAGGAGCAGATATGATAAGAAATGTTTTCTTCTTCTGCTTCCTTTCATTTTATGTTTTGTTTAATTTTTCTTTTAAAAAAATTGTCATTGTTTTTAATATGAAATGAATAAAATTATACAATACAATACAATACAATGTGATCACAATCTGATAGGCCTACCTTTGTGCTTGACGGATTTTTCATGCTGACGGACATCGTTCCTTCCCCCATGAGAGACACTAAAGTCGCAGTTACAAATCTTACAAAACGCGTAATTGTGCCCCACCCTACTCTTCTTTAGGAAAGTAAATTCGCTGTCCCATTTTTCAAGATATTTACACGAAGTCTTAACTTTTTTGGCAGGGACGCCTTCTCTCTCGTTACATTCATCCATTTCTGATGTGTTTTTCCGGGTTCCGCTGCCAGCACTAACATCGCGAGAACTGCCACCGAGGCTACTGCAGGTGGCAGTTCTCGCGAGGCTAGTGACATAATTCAGAGGCACTGGAATGTTGGGAGCAATTTTATCCACCACTAGGCACACTGGCGGAGTCCTGGGGTGGCAAATGGTGGCCACCCTAGATTAATCTTTGGTCACCCCACTTTGATGAAACTAGGCCTGTCATGATAAATTTTGCTGGGCGATTAATTGTCGCAGAAATTGTTGCGATAAACAATAATATTGTTTGAAATTTGACAATAAGTAATTATTGTCCAATTTTATTATTTACGCGTATTTTCCGGAAAATAGGTTGCGGCTTTTTATCATTTTTGCATGCCCTGCGACCTATATTCAGGTGCAACCTATTTATGGCTTTTTATAAAATAAGCTGATTTGTAATCATTTATTAACAAAAATTAAACTGAGACACACTCTTACAATAATGTCAGCTAACAATTTTTTTTTAGGTGTTTATCCTGCTAAAATTATTCATTTATTAAAGAAAAGTTCAGCTCAGACACATATTTGCTATAATTTTTATCAAACAAATAATTGTTTTTAAGTGTTAACTGTGCGCTCCTGTGGCAGACATTTGCAGCAGAGCTAAACACGGTCCACATTTTGACGTAGGTGCGACCTATATATGGATTTTTCCAATTTTTTGGCAATAATTGGACAGTGCGACCTATATTCAGGTGCAACCTATATTGCAGAAAATACGGTATATATTATTATTAAAATTTATAATTATTGTCAAAATAATTAGTAATTATTGTCAAATTTAAGAAGAAACATTTGTTAATTTGTTTTGAGTGTAGTACCTTTTATTGACGACTGGATGGCAGTATAAGACTGTTTGAACCAAAGGATGGATAGTGAGGGAGTGATGAGCGTGTTTCTAAGAAAAATGGGAGGGAGGCCCCTTGACATGACATGGGCTGTCTCTAGTTTCTTTATTTGGTTCTCAAAATGGCGGACGCTCTGTGTGGTTTGAGCTCTTTAGCATTTTCTCCCAAAGCCTTTAACAAAACTAAAAATAAATCAGTAAACAAGTTCTCGGCTTCTTTTTACAGAGAAAAACTTTTTACACGAAGGCACGAGTTTCAACCGTGAATTTTGGAGCTGTGACAAGACGGAGGGTTTTTCCAGATGTCGGCCTGTTAGCTTAGCTCGTAGCTTAGCTTCTCAACTTAGCTGCTTTTAACAATTCAAAAACGCGATTTTGAACGGTTAAAACTGATTAAAGAGAAAGGGAGGGATCAGTGAAGATTACAGAGTTGATCTTTTGTCATCCAGTGTCTTCAGTAGAAAGAGACACGAAGAAACGATAAAGCTGATGAAAATAATAATAATAATAATGAATTTAATTTTTAACGCACTTTTCATTAATAAAAATCTCAAAGTGCTACAAAGTGCAACAAAAGCAAAAATCAAATAAAACAAGTGATAAAATCAAGTAAAATCAATAATAATATCAACTAAGATCAAAGATAAAATCATGTGGAGGCAGAATAGGCTTGCTTAAAAAGAAAAGTCTTTAAGCCGTTTTTAAAGTCAACCAGTGACTGTGGAGCTCTCAGGTAGTCAGGGAGGGAGTTCCATAGGCGGGGGGCAGCCACACAGAATGCCCGGTCTCCCATGGTCCTTAATTTGGTTCGTGGAATGTGAAGTAGATTACTGTTCTGTGATCGTAGAGACCGGGTGGATGAATATGGTGCAAGAATGTCCTTTAGATAGTCAGGTGAAGTTCCGTGTAAGCATTGGTGTGTAATGAGAGCAGTTTTGTACTGATAAATGAAAAGGAGGTAGATAATTTTAATTTATCATGTAATTAATTGATTTATTGTGTATTGTGACAGGTCTAGATGAAACTTTACTTTTAAGCAATATAGGAACTAGAAAGCATTGTGTCCTCAAATGATAGGGGTGGGTAGTTTTCACACATATACGTACACAAACAGTGGTGGCCATCTTGGATTTTGACCAGGCAACGCAATTGTTAAAAGGAATCTTTCTGACTAGATGTAGCTACACACCAAAATGGAAGCATGTCATTTATATTTCCCAGTTATCGTTCACAACGTGCAAGGACGCTGGAAGGTATTTTCATTCCCCTCTCTTTGATATTCGACGAGGGACAAAGTTACAAGGCCACACTCACTGCTGTGTAAAAACAACTCAAACTACCTTAAATGTATTGAAGTGGTCCGCTGCAATGCAAAAGCATCTACAGGTAGTCCTTGACTTACGACAGCCCTCGCGTTACGACGTTTCACGGTTACGACGCACCTCCCATTAAATTTTTATTTATTTATTATTTTGAAATTTTTATTTTGAAAAGCAGAGTTAAGCAGTTTCCGGTTTTACTAGCTGCGGAGGCTACAGCTGCCCTGTACTCTCTGAAAAAGCTAAGTCTGGTCCTCTGGACATTCAAAAAACAAAACAAAACTGTACATAGTACAACTTACTGTTACTGTGTGTACTGTGAACGCGGTTTTACGTCGTAAACAAATACGTACAGAGGATGGACCGAGCTGGACGGCGGTTTTATGACGTAAACGCAATGGAGAATACGAAGGAGGGACGGAGGAACGGCTTCACCAGCTTACCAGTAGGTTATCAACTCTTTTTCCTTCATTATGGCTCCTAAATGTATGTGTGTTTTATGTAGGGTACTGTGTTAGGATAGGTTAAGTGCTTGGTAAAATACCGTACAGTACTGTACGTATATGGTTCAGTATGTACGTATGTTCCGACCTACGTCGAAATTCGCTATACAACGCCGCGCAGGAACAGAACTCCATCGTAAGTCGGGGACTACCTATATTAACACTTTAAATGGTACGATTCCTCTGAAAGCCGACGCTGTAGACACGAACGGGTCATTGTTGTCCACACACGGGCGCTGTGTTGATATTTTCCAACACAATGGACATGTCATGGCGTCCGTACGAACGTTTCATGGGACAGACGTTATAGAAAGACTGAAGAAAGTAAACAATGCACCTCGTCCCCAGCTCCTCCAGAAAAGGACTTCTTTATTACATTTTGACAGGACGCATGGCCGCCGTTCTCCTCGCCTCTCCCCTGAACGCGCTTCATTACAGTCGTCACACTAATCCAGTTTGAAACGCAGGAGCACTGCTGCCGGGCGGCCTCGCTTCACAGAGTCAATACCAAAACAGGAAGTCGATAACGTCACCATCTCCCTATTCCCCACTTTCTCTCACTTTGCCGCTTCCTGGGAGTCGACTCCCGTGCACGCTTTCTCCGAAGCACATGATGGACACGCACTGTGCTCCTCAAAAACGGCGCCCTTCCCCCCACGTCTGTGGAAATACTTTTAACAGCTGCATCCAGAACGAGGTTCCACCACAGCAGTGCATGGTCCCAGGAGAGCCACACAAATGGCCCCGCCTTCCTCCATCCCCTTCAGGCTGTGGATGGAATGGGGGCGTCCCGCAGGGCTCCTGGCTCACACAGGAAATGGAGGCGGCAGATAAGGAGCGTTCTGCTGGGCCGATGAAGAGTCAGGAGGAAGAAGATGCGCAGGCTGGACCGACGCTGAGAACTTTGAGGAACGTTGCCGTCGCACCGGCACGACCCCGGCGCTCTGCTGATGGAAGACCTGGTCCTGTGCCGTTTTGAGATTTGTCAAAGACAAACGTTGACATTTAGTCGGCAGCTCATGACTGATTTAACTCAACTGTTGTTCATGGTGTCAAGTTCTACTGAGAACAAGAACACCGATGTCTCCGGTGTTGTTCTTTCATCCATCCATCCATCCATCCATCCAATATATTTAACCGCTTCTTCCTTTTTGGGTCACGGGGTCCATCACAGGAACACCCTGGACAGGTCTCCAGTTCAACACAGGGACAATCAATCAATCAATCAATCACCTTTATTTAACCAGGTAGAGCCCGTTGAGATCGAGATCTCTTTTACAAGGGTGACCTGGTCAAGTGGTCAGCAGCACACGTCACATTGGCAATAGGCATTTGCACTTATCAAAAAGAAAATAAAGAAAACTACAATCACAGTAAACAGATGTTGACAGTTCAAAACCAACAGGATATGACAGATTTCTATATACATTATATACAAAACAAGCAGACAGACATCGGTTGGGTAAATAAAGTTAAAAAATTAACACTGCCATGTAAATTGCACAAGTGATGTTTAGAAACATCTGCAATGGTCAAGTTTCTTGAGGACATTTTCTAATACGGTTGACATAAAGGATCCAGGAGAGATGAATGTTGATACAGTAGTTTCAGATCTTTCTGTAAGTTGTTCCAGGCTGAGGGGACGGCGAAGCTGAACTCTTTTTCCTAGTTCAGTTCTGACCAGAGGAACTGACAGGAGGACCAGATCATTAGAGCGCAGGGAGTAACGACTGTGTGATGTTTGTATTAAGGAGGTGAGGTATGACGGGACTAGGTTTAGGAGGGTCTTGTAGATGAAGGATATCCAGTGAGTGTATCTGCGAGTGCTGAGAGATGACCAGCCAGATTTGACGTAAAGCTCACACAGTGATGAGTGCGATAACTGGAGTCAGTAATGTAAAACACCCTGGACAGGTCTCCAGTCCATCACAGGAACACCCGTGCTGCTTTTCTTTTACACTTCCAAAACATAAACAATGACACAGATTCCAACACCTCTAGGAGTTAGTTACTGGTCT
The DNA here is from genome assembly GCA_038048925.1 of Garcialebias charrua. Taxonomy (NCBI): domain Eukaryota; kingdom Metazoa; phylum Chordata; class Actinopteri; order Cyprinodontiformes; family Rivulidae; genus Garcialebias; species Garcialebias charrua. The sequence continues at coordinate 18,204 of JBBPBX010051298.1, read as the reverse complement.
CAGTTAGTTACTGTTCTCAGTTAGTTACTGGTCTCAGTTAGTTACTGGTCTCAGTTAGTTACTGGTCTCAGTTTGTTACTGGTCTCAGTTTGTTACCGGTCTCAGTTAGTTACTGGTCTCAGTTAGTTACTGGTCTCAGTTAGTTACTGTCTCAGTTAGTTACTGGTCTCAGTTTGTTACTGGTCTCAGTTAGTTACTGGTCTCAGTTTGTTACTGGTCTCAGTTTGTTACTGGTCTCAGTTTGTTACTGGTCTCAGTTTGTTACTGGTCTCAGTTTGTTACTGGTCTCAGTTTGTTACTGGTCTCAGTTTGTTACTGGTCTCAGTTTGTTACTGGTCTCAGTTTGTTACTGGTCTCAGTTTGTTACTGGTCTCAGTTTGTTACTGGTCTCAGTTTGTTACTGGTCTCAGTTTGTTACTGGTCTCAGTTTGTTACTGGTCTCAGTTTGTTACTGGTCTCAGTTTGTTACTGGTCTCAGTTTGTTACTGGTCTCAGTTTGTTACTGGTCTCAGTTTGTTACTGGTCTCAGTTTGTTACTGGTCTCAGTTTGTTACTGGTCTCAGTTTGTTACTGGTCTCAGTTTGTTACTGGTCTCAGTTTGTTACTGGTCTCAGTTTGTTACTGGTCTCAGTTTGTTACTGGTCTCAGTTTGTTACTGGTCTCAGTTTGTTACTGGTCTCAGTTAGTTACTGGTCTCAGTTTGTTACTGGTCTCAGTTTGTTACTGGTCTCAGTTTGTTACTGGTCTCAGTTTGTTACTGGTCTCAGTTTGTTACTGGTCTCAGTTTGTTACTGGTCTCAGTTTGTTACTGGTCTCAGTTTGTTACTGGTCTCAGTTTGTTACTGGTCTCAGTTTGTTACTGGTCTCAGTTTGTTACTGGTCTCAGTTTGTTACTGGTCTCAGTTTGTTACTGGTCTCAGTTTGTTACTGGTCTCAGTTTGTTACCGGTCTCAGTTTGTTACCGGTCTCAGTTTGTTACCGGTCTCAGTTTGTTACCGGTCTCAGTTTGTTACCGGTCTCAGTTTGTTACCGGTCTCAGTTTGTTACCGGTCTCAGTTTGTTACCGGTCTCAGTTTGTTACCGGTCTCAGTTTGTTACCGGTCTCAGTTTGTTACCGGTCTCAGTTTGTTACCGGTCTCAGTTTGTTACCGGTCTCAGTTTGTTACCGGTCTCAGTTTGTTACTGGTCTCAGTTTGTTACTGGTCTCAGTTTGTTACTGGTCTCAGTTAGTTACCGGTCTCAGTTAGTTACCGGTCTCAGTTTGTTACCGGTCTCAGTTTGTTACTGGTCTCAGTTTGTTACTGGTCTCAGTTTGTTACTGGTCTCAGTTTGTTACCTGGTCTCAGTTTGTTACTGGTCTCAGTTTGTTACTGGTCTCAGTTTGTTACTGGTCTCAGTTTGTTACTGGTCTCAGTTTGTTACTGGTCTCAGTTTGTTACTGGTCTCAGTTTGTTACTGGTCTCAGTTTGTTACTGGTCTCAGTTTGTTACCGGTCTCAGTTTGTTACTGGTCTCAGTTTGTTACTGGTCTCAGTTTGTTACTGGTCTCAGTTTGTTACTGGTCTCAGTTTGTTACTGGTCTCAGTTTGTTACTGGTCTCAGTTTGTTACTGGTCTCAGTTTGTTACTGGTCTCAGTTTGTTACTGGTCTCAGTTTGTTACTGGTCTCAGTTTGTTACTGGTCTCAGTTTGTTACTGGTCTCAGTTTGTTACTGGTCTCAGTTTGTTACTGGTCTCAGTTTGTTACTGGTCTCAGTTTGTTACTGGTCTCAGTTTGTTACTGGTCTCAGTTTGTTACTGGTCTCAGTTTGTTACTGGTCTCAGTTTGTTACTGGTCTCAGTTTGTTACTGGTCTCAGTTTGTTACTGGTCTCAGTTTGTTACTGGTCTCAGTTTGTTACTGGTCTCAGTTTGTTACTGGTCTCAGTTTGTTACTGGTCTCAGTTTGTTACTGGTCTCAGTTTGTTACTGGTCTCAGTTTGTTACTGGTCTCAGTTTGTTACTGGTCTCAGTTTGTTACTGGTCTCAGTTTGTTACTGGTCTCAGTTTGTTACTGGTCTCAGTTTGTTACTGGTCTCAGTTTGTTACTGGTCTCAGTTTGTTACTGGTCTCAGTTTGTTACTGGTCTCAGTTTGTTACTGGTCTCAGTTTGTTACTGGTCTCAGTTTGTTACTGGTCTCAGTTTGTTACTGGTCTCAGTTTGTTACTGGTCTCAGTTTGTTACTGGTCTCAGTTTGTTACTGGTCTCAGTTTGTTACTGGTCTCAGTTAGTTACTGGTCTCAGTTTGTTACTGGTCTCAGTTTGTTACTGGTCTCAGTTTGTTACTGGTCTCAGTTTGTTACTGGTCTCAGTTTGTTACTGGTCTCAGTTTGTTACTGGTCTCAGTTTGTTACTGGTCTCAGTTTGTTACTGGTCTCAGTTTGTTACTGGTCTCAGTTTGTTACTGGTCTCAGTTTGTTACTGGTCTCAGTTTGTTACTGGTCTCAGTTTGTTACTGGTCTCAGTTTGTTACTGGTCTCAGTTTGTTACTGGTCTCAGTTTGTTACTGGTCTCAGTTTGTTACTGGTCTCAGTTTGTTACTGGTCTCAGTTTGTTACTGGTCTCAGTTTGTTACTGGTCTCAGTTTGTTACCGGTCTCAGTTTGTTACCGGTCTCAGTTTGTTACCGGTCTCAGTTTGTTACCGGTCTCAGTTTGTTACCGGTCTCAGTTTGTTACCGGTCTCAGTTTGTTACCGGTCTCAGTTTGTTACCGGTCTCAGTTTGTTACCGGTCTCAGTTTGTTACTGGTCTCAGTTTGTTACTGGTCTCAGTTTGTTACTGGTCTCAGTTTGTTACTGGTCTCAGTTAGTTACTGGTCTCAGTTAGTTACTGGTCTCTAAGGACTTAACTCAAACAGAGATTTTTTTTTTTCTTTTGGCTGCTCCTTTCTTCAGGGGTCACCTTCCTGACTCAACCACAGACACCGAGCTACCACAGCCCTCTGAGTGGAGCAGGAAGCTGCTATCTAGGGTGCCCAGGTGAGCAGATGGTTGGGGTTAAGTGCCTTGCTCAAGAAGTGGGGCAAATGAGGGTGGAGAAAGGTGTGGGTGTTTCACTTTTCCACCCACATTTTGATGTTGTCGGTCTTGAACCGGTGACCTTCCGACCACAGGCCCACCTTCTCTAACCTCTGCACCACCACTCCCCACTAACTCAAACATTAAATGTTAGAAATCCAAGTTGCTTTTTGTTGTTTTTTCACCATTTTAACTTTCTGCAGTCGCATCGGGCGAATGGGAAACTCGAGCTCCGGTTCACGGCCATGTTTCACCTAAATGCTAACTTGGCTCATAACGTAGTGTTACGAGTTCAAAGGTTGAAGGAAACTCTGAAACGAATGTGCAAGTTATTTTGCAGGTTTATTGTACATATAAGGATAAACCTTGCAGCTGCAAACAGACCTCACTCCGAATCACAAGTCCACACACACATCTTCGAAGGCAGGGCCACGGTTATAAACCTCCGGATGTCGTCACCGCCTCCTGGAACCTGGAACCGCCTGGGACTGCCTCGGGACCACCTACACTACCACGTGACCCTCCTTTCTGCCAATAAACTATCAGCTTCAATGTAAACATCAAGTGTTGGGTCTGTTGAATTATGCAAATATGCAGGCGTGTAACTAAATCTCTTCCCTATTGAAAATAAAGCCCGAAAGAAGAGGTTCCACCTTGAATATATTTCACATTATATAGCGGAATTTAAATGAACACAAAAAACATAATAAGTGTGATACAGGTGTAATACTGATAGACATATATTTCAATATCCATCCATCCATCCATTTTCTTCCGCTTATCCGGGGTCGGTTCGCGGGGGTAGCAGCCTAAGTAGGGAGGCCCAGACTTCCCTCTCCCCAGCCACTTGGAGCAGCTCCTCTGGGGGAATCCCAAGGCGTTCCCAGGCCAGCCGAGAAACATAGTCCCTCCAGCGTATCCTGGGTCTTCCTCTGGGTCTCCTCCCGGTGGGACATGCCCGGAACACCTCACCAGGGAGGCGTCCAGGAGGCATCCTAACCAGATGCCCGAGCCACCTCAACTGGCTCCTCTCGATGTGGAGAAGCAGCGGCTCTACTCCGAGTCCCTCCCGGATGACTGAGCTTCTCACCCTATCTCTAAGGGAGAGTCCAGCCACCCTGCGGAGAAAACTCATTTCAGCCGCTTGTATCCGAGATCTTGTTCTTTCGGTCATAACCCAAAGCTCATGACCATAGATGAGGGTGGGAACGTAGATCGATCGGTAAATTGAGAGCTTTGCCTTTTGACTCAGCTCTCTCTTCACCACGACAGACCGGTACAGCGCCCGCTTCACTGCGGACGCTGCACCTATCCGCCTATCGATCTCACGCTCCAGTTTTCCCTCATTCGTGAACAAGATCCCGAGATACTTAAACTCCTCCACTTGGGTAAGGACCTCCTCCCCGACCCGGAGAGGGCACGCTACCCTTTTCCGGCTCAAGACCATGGCCTCGGATTTGGAGGAACTGATCCTCATCCCGGCCGCATCACATTCAGCTGCAAACCGCTCCAGCGAAAGCTGTAGATCACGAGCTGATGAAGCCAATAGGACCACATCATCTGCAAAAAACAGAGAAGCGATTCTAAGGCCACCAAAACGGATCCTCTCAACACCTTGGCTGCGCCTAGAAATTCTGTCCATAAAAGTTATAAACAGAATCGGTGACAAAGGGCAACCTTGGCGGAGTCCAACTCTCACCGGAAACGAGCCTGACTTACTGCCAGCGATGCGGACCAAGCTCTGACACCGGTCGTACAGGGACCTAACAGCCCATATCAAAGGGCCTGGTACCCCATACTCCCGGAGTACCCGCCACAGAACCCCCCGAGGGACGCGGTCGAATGCCTTTTCCAAGTCTACAAAGCACATGTAAACTGGTTGGGCAAACTCCCACGCACCCTCCAGGACCCTGTTGAGGGTGTAGAGCTGGTCTAGTGTTCCACGACCAGGACGAAAACCACACTGCTCCTCCTGAATCCGAGGTTCGACTATCCGACGGACCCTCCTCTCCAGAACCCCTGAATAGACCTTACCAGGGAGGCTTAAGAGTGTGATCCCTCTATAGTTGGAACACACCCTACGGTCCCCCTTTTTGAATAGGGGAACCACCACCCCAGTCTGCCAATCCAAGGGAACTGCCCCCGATGTCCACGCGATATTGCAGAGTCGCGTAAGCCAACACAACCCCACAACATCCAGAGCCCTAAGGAACTCAGGACGAATCTCATCCACCCCCGGAGCCTTGCCACCGCGGAGCTTTTTAACCACCTTGGCGACCTCAGCACCAGAGATTGGAGAGCCCGACCCAAAGTCCCCAGGCTCCGCTTCCTCAGTGGAAGACGTGCCAGTAGGATTGAGGAGGTCTTCGAAGTATTCCGCCCACCGACTCACAACATCCCGAGTTGAGGTCAACAGCACGCCATCCCCACCATAAATGGTGTTGGTCGCGTACCGCTTTCCCCCCCTGAGACGCCGGATGGTGGACCAGAATCGCCTCGAAGCCGTACGGAAGTCATTCTCCATGGCCTCTCCGAACTCCTCCCACGCCCGAGTTTTTGCCTCAGCAACCACCCGAGCCGCATGCCGCTTGGACTGCCGGTACCTATCTGCTGCTTCCGGGGTCCCACAGGCCAAAAAGGCCCAATAGGACTCCTTCTTCAGCTTGACAGCATCCCTCACCGCCGGTGTCCACCACCGGGTTCGAGGGTTGCCACCACGACAGGCACCAACAACCTTGCGGCCACAACTCCGATAAGCTGCCTCGACAATAGAGGCGCGAAACATGGCCCACTCGGGCTCAATGTCCCCCGCCTCCCTCGGAACGTGTTCAAAGCTCTCCCGGAGGTGGGAGTTAAAGCTCCGTCTTACGGGAGACTCTGCCAGACGTTCCCAGCAGACCCTCACAATACGTTTGGGTCTGCCAGGTCTGACCGGCATCCTCCCCCACCATCGGAGCCAACTCACCACCAGGTAGTGGTCAGTTGACAGCTCCGCCCCTCTCTTCACCCGAGTGTCCAGGACATGCGGCCGCAGATCAGATGAGACGACAACAAAGTCGATCATTGAACTACGACCTAGGGTGTCCTGGTGCCAAGAGCACATATGGACACCCTTATGCCTGAACATGGTGTTCGTTATGGACAATCCATGACGAGCACAGAAGTCCAACAACAGAACACCACTCGGGTTCAGATCAGGGGGGCCGTTCCTCCCAACCACACCCCTCCAGGTCTCACTGTCATTGCCCACGTGAGCGTTGAAGTCCCCCAGCAGAACAAGGGAGTCCCCAGGAGGCGCACCCTCCAATACCCCCTCCAAGGACTCCAAAAAGGGTGGGTAATCTGCGCTGCCGTTTGGCGCATAGGCACAAACAACAGTCAGAGCCCGTCCCCCCACACGTAGGCGAAGGGAGGCTACCCTCTCGTTCACCGGGGTGAACCCCAACGTACAGGCACCAAGATGGGGGGCAACAAGTATGCCCACTCCTGCTCGGCGCCTCTCACCAGGGGCAACTCCAGAGTGGAAGAGTGTCCAACCCCTCTCAAGGAAACTGGTTCCAGAGCCAGAGCCATGCGTTGAGGTGAGTCCGACTATTTCTAGCCGGAACCTCTCAACCTCACACACTAGCTCAGGCTCCTTCCCCACCAGAGAGGTGACATTCCATGTCCCAATGGCCAGCTTCTGTAGCCGAGGATCAGACCGCCAGGGTCCCCGCCCTCGGCCACCACCCATTCCACAATGCACCCGACCCCTTTGGCCCCTCCCACAGGTGGTGAGCCCATGGGAAGGGGGACCCACGTCTCCTCTTCGGGCTGTGCCCGGCCGAGCTCCATGGGTGAAAGCCCGGCCACCAGGCGCTCGCCAACGTGCCCCTCCTCCGGGCCTGGCTCCAGAGTGGGGCCCCGGTGACCCGCGTCCGGGCGAGGGAACATTGTTTCCATTTATATTATTCATCATAAGGGGTCTTGTGGGCTGCGCTTTGTCTCGTCCCTCACCTAGGACCTGTCTGCCTTGGGTGACCCTACTAGGGGCATAAAGCCCCTGACAGCATAGCTCCTAGGATCATTGGGACACTCAAACCCCTCCACCACGGTAAGGTGGCAGCCCAGGGAGGGGTATATTTCAATAGACTTCTCTAAATGGTTTTCAGAATCTGTTGGAATCCTGGCA
>JBBPBX010051297.1:10247-24631 GCA_038048925.1 Garcialebias charrua | reverse complement strand
AAAAACTAAAATGCTGCACTTACATCGTCCATGTGGGCCTGTCACGATAAGTTTTTCTGGGCGATTAATTGTCTCAGAAATTATTGCGATAAACGATAATATTGTTTGAAATTTAACAATACAGTAATTATTAATTATTTAGATGCAGCTAATGGAACATTAACTGTTTCTGTCATCAGCTACATTTAACTTGATGAGAGACTGCAGGGTGTGATGCTGCGTGCCTACAGGCCTGGAGACGAAGGAAATTAGATTTGAGTATTTTCCCTGTTCTGGATAAATATGGAAAAAACAAAATACGGGAAAAACATTCAACATTTTCCGTTCAAGTAGAAAGGCTCTTCTGCTTCTTCAGGGCGGTGCTGCTCGAGTTACCAATCTTTGAATCTGAGAGTTAAACTGGACTCCAGGACCTTCATCTGGTTCTCCTTCCTTTGTTGTCCAGCTGGAAGGTGGACTTTGGTCCCAGTCTCAGGTCTCTGGAAAGAATCAAACGCAAGAATTTCTCTGCATTTTGCTACATCCGTCTTTTCTTTGAATTCTGACCAGTTTCCCAGTCCCTGTTGGCGAAAGGCATCCCCATATCCTGATGTTGCCACCACCGTGCTTCCTCACTATAAGGATGGTGTTCTCAGCTTGATGAGGTGTTTCGTTTGCACCTTGATGACAAAAAAGTCACGTTTCAACTCATCTGATCACAGCACCTTCTTACACCAGTTTGTGGAGTCTCTCGTACGCTTTGCTGTTGTCAAATTACCGTACTTTCTGCCGTATACGTCGCATCGGTCCAAATATGTCTATAATAAAGTAGAAAAAAACATAAATATGTCGCTTTGCTGTATAAGTCACATCTATTATGCATCACCACTGACCATCCGGAAATGTGGGCCGGTGTTGTGCCAAAAATCGATTGGCTGCCAAAATGGCGGCTGCAGGAGCGTGTACAGGAGGACTTTAACAAGATTAACACTTAAAAACAATTATTTGTTTGCTCGACATTATAGTAAAGGTGTGTCTCAGTTGAACTTTCCCTTAATAAATGCACTTCAGAGGTCAAATCAGCTAATTTCACCTGGGCGGTGCAGCGAAATGCAGCTCATTTAATGTTTGCTCCAGGAGTTCCGGAGCGAGACGAAGATGGATATCTATGGCAAGCCAAGTGTCTTAATAGCCACTTTTACCTATTAATGAGACACTTGGCTTGCCATAATACTCGAGGGCCCTCTAGTTGCTGCAAATGGTAGTGTTTCATATTTTTCATGTCAGAAAGAATGAAATCGTCAGTTCTCAGCCAATAATTGGTTTATCTATGGGAAAAAACTTATATTAGTCGCTTTGGTGTACAGGTAGTCCTCGGGTTATGACGGTTTCGAGTTACGACGTTTCGTGGTTACGACGCATCTCCCATTTACTATGAAAAGCCTTATTTCGAGTTACGCAGTTTTACGTCGTAAACGGAATGCGGAATACGGCGGATGGACCGGTTTTACATCGTAAACGTAGCGGCGGAGGAATACTGCACTGTACTGTGAACGCGGTTTTACATCGTAAACGGAATGCGGAATACGGCGGATGGACCAGTTTTACATTGTAAACGTAGCGCTGTATTGTGTACGCGGTTTTACGTTGTAAACGGAATGCAGAATACGGCGGATGGACCGGTTTTACGTCGTAAACGTAGCGCTGTACTGTGAACGTGGTTTTACGTCGTAAACGTAAAGCAGCGGCGGAAAATATTGTACTTTATGTGGTCCCGTGGCGGAAAATATTGTACTGTACGCGGTGCAGCGGCGGAGGAATACTGTACTGTACTGTGAACGCGGTTTTACGTTGTAAGCGGAAAACGGCGGATGGACCAAGGAGAACGGCGTCAACAGCATCCTAGTACAGTAGGCCATTAACTGTTTTTTCCCTTCATTATGGCTCCCAAACGTATGTGTTTTTTTGATAATTATGTAGGGTACTGTGTTAGGATAGGCTAAGTGCTTGGTAATACAGTACTGTACATGTATATGGTGCAGTATGTACGTATATTCCGACTTACGTCGAAAATCGGTTTACGCCGCCGCGTAGGAACGGATCTACGTCGTAAGTCGAGGACTACCGGTATAAGTCACAGGACTTGCAAATTTATGCAAAAAGGTGTGACTTATACGACAAAAAATATGGTAGAATATGCCCCACAACCCACAAGGACATATCTTCCTGACCATCACTGTGTAGCTTCAGCTGGATGTTGAAAACTTCACTCAACGCCAACTATTTGTGGAAAAACTGGCGCTCAGTTCCAGCTGCCTCATCTTGAGGCTGAAGTGTCAGGGTGCACAAGAGCCAAACAGATTTCATCTCCTGTTTGGTCTGACTGGTGTGAATCTGGTCCAGATTGACATCAGATCGGCTCATCGAGCTCAAGAACGTTTTTCCTGTAAATAAAACAGTTTGAACTTACAGTAACTTGTAACTCCACAGGACAGCTGGGCCTTCAGGGGTCGCCTGGTGCAGGGAGAGAGGAACACTATGTGAAGAAGCACCGATGGGACAAGAAAAACTTCATCTATCAAGATTTCAAGTCAACGTGGAAAATGAAAAGATTATAATCAAGGGCATAGACTTTTGAAATGATCGATTTTAGTGTAAAAATAAAATGGAGTGAAGTGGTAAAGATGTTGCAGAGGAAGAAAAATCAAAGTTTCTCTAGATCTACAGATGATTAAAACCAAGTGAGGCCTTGATTCTAACATACGTGTTAATATGTTCAATTAACATTGTATATGATTTTTAAATGTTTTATGAGCGCTTGTATGTTTATGAGCAAATATATTTTTTAAATTTAATAATATATAACGTTAATAATAAAACCAAGAATTACTGAATCCAGCTTTTTGCTTTTATTCTTCATACACAATCGCTCATCTTCTTACTGATGAAACAAAGTCTAAGTTTTAAATCATCATAACGATGTAGATCAAATATTTCATTACTATATATATTTATATTCAGACTCACTACAATGGTATTTTATGACAAGATTAAGATGGTTGACAGAAACTGATAAGTAAATCTATGGATCATCAGCGTACAGTACATGAGTGAAAAAATACATTGTGTAATAAACATAAGTGAGGGCATATACTACAAATTAAATAAAGGACCAAGAATGAACCCTTGTGGAACACCAAGTGCAACGCTGAACCAGTTGAGAAGGGAACCCCCTAAACCCAAACAGTGCTGAAGAACTACAAGATCAACTGAATCGAAAGCTCTGCGGAGATGAAAAACGACCAGATTAGGATTTCTAATTAAAATAATGTTAAGATCAATAATACATCTAACTGAGGTTGCTTTTGTGCTGCGATTGACTATAAAACCAAACTGGTGAACATATATTTAATTTTTTTGCAATTTAAGCAAATGAAACTTAAAAGTTAGCCCGAAAGGACAAGCAGGCAAAGAAAGTGGATGATGGATGGAGTGTGAGTGCTGAGTCCTCAATGACTGCTGAAATTTTTTGAACCGGCTGAAATGGAGTTATTGAATTTAATCCAAGCAACAACAAACAAAGCTAAAATCAGCAAATCATTAGTTAAAAGCTAAATTTTGCTTTATAGCTAATAGCCCAAATTTGCTAAATTGTATTAAAAACTGAGCACATTTATAGCTAATAGCTAAAAAAAAAAAGCAAATTGGATAACTATATCAGCATAACAAACTTTTTAAAATTTTCTAAAAATAAATAGGTGCTAAAATAATCCAAACAGCTTAAATGGACATGAGCTAAAATAAGCAAAATAGTAGGTAAACAAATCAGAATGGTAGCTTCGAGTTAAAATGGGCCGTATGCTAAATAAATGTAGCAGTACAGTAGCTAAAGCAGCAAAAATGGTTGCTGAAAGTGACAGAACAGTTACCCAAAAGCACCAGTGTGGTAGCTGAAAATAGCAGTACTGTAGCTAAAAGCAGCAGTATGATAGCTGAGAGTAGCGGTACGGTAGCTAAAAGCAGTGGTGTGATAGCTGAAAACAGAAGAGTAGCTAAAAACAGTATGGTAGCTGAAAGTGGTGCAACAGTTGCAAAAAGTAGCAGTATGGTAGCTGAAAATAGCACAACAGTAAAAGCAGTACAGTAGCTGAAGATGGTAGAACAGTAGCTAAAAGCAGCACTGCAGTAGCTGAAAGTAGCCAAACTTGCCAAAAGCAGCAGTATGATAGCTGAAAATAGCAGTACAGTACAGTAGCTAAAAGCAGCAGTTGATAGCTGACAATAGAAGAACAGTGTGGTAGCTGAAAGTGGAACAACAGTTACAAAAAGTAGCTGAAGATGGTAGAACAGTAGCTAAAAGCAGCAACGCAGTAGCTGAAAGCAGCCAAACTTGCCAAAATCAGCAGTTTGATCGCTGACAATAGAAGAACAGTAGCTTGAGTATGGTAGCTGAAAGTTACAAAAAGCAGCAGCATGGTAGCTGAAAATAGCAGTATAGTAGCTTAAGAAGACAAAAATGGAATTGGCTGATGAAGACTTCAAACAGAAAAAATGTCTTTGGCGAAATTGAAGAGATTTGAATGTATTTCCAAGTTGAATATATTTACATTTTTTTTACTTCCAAGTACACTTCAAGACAATTTGAAAAAATGATGAAGGAGACAAAAGTGCATCTGTGCACACGTAGGAGAACCTTTAAGCACAAAACCTGCAGAGACAGCACATAGTTTCTCTCACAGGTCTGACTTTGGACTCACTCACCGCCTAATGATTCCCAGATTTCAGATTTGCTGCTTTTTTTGTTGTTCTGGGCCCAGCGGCAAGTCGTCTGCGCCCAGTTTCCTGAAGAGGAGACATGTTTCAGATTACATTAAGATCACACAGTATGGAGAAATCTACAGAGATGAATCCACCTAACATCTGCAGGCACCTCTTGGTTCAGCAGCTCAAAGCATGGAGCTCAAATGATAAATGGTTCAGTGCAACAAGATGAAGTTACCACCTGCAGGCAAACCTGACCAGCTGATGGTCAGACTATACGAGCAATAAACCCAAAAACATTTGAGTGTGCTAAGTGGAATTTAAGTTACAGTAAAGCTCCATAAAGCAACCAGGTTCTCCTGAATACATAAGAAAATACCATGTTTGTGTCTCCTGCAGAGAAAAATAAAGCCTCTCAGCAGATTGAATGCACATGAAGCAGTTTCCTCTGGTTATTTTTCACCTGTATGTACTGAGGAGGAACCTGATACTTACCTGTTTAGTAAAGGTACAAATCAGGTACTTATCATGCACCCAGAACACCTAGTACTTGACTGGCACGGTGGCACCAGATACAATACAGTACAGGTGGTCCCCGACTTACGACGTTCTGGACTTACGAACGCGCTTACGAACAGTACTGTTGTTCAGTACAGCACTGGTATGTGTTTTTAGATGAACGTGTGTTAGCTAACCGTTTGTAAATAAAGTTCTGTGCATGTTTGTGAACCAGTATGTACGCTTGTTCAGTCTCATGTTGATAAACGGGTGTGCAGCGCAGCGTTAGCATACATTTTCCGACTTGCGACCAAAAATCCGGACTTACGAACACCACGTGTAACGCGTTCCGACTTACGAATTTTCGAGTTACGAACGGTGCGTAGGAACGGAACTTGTTCGTAAGTCGAGGACCACCGGTATTAAGAATACCTTGTTATTGCCAGATATATATTACTCTCCTAATACATACGTAGTCTATAGTTTTAGCAGGTTTATGAGTATTTGCACACCTGTCCCCAGTCAATCATGTAGGGTTAACTTAACAAGTATCCCCACATCTGTCCACTCCACCAATCAGGTGGGGACTTGAGAGTACTGTATCCCTATTTCCAAAACTGCCTCCCTCCATTTCCCTTAACCGTTCCTTTAACCAGATCTATCATGCTCTGAATAGTTTGAACCCAAGTGCCGACAGACACGGGGAGCTCACAATAAGGAAATAAATTTATTAAACCAGAAAACAAAAGGTTGACGTGTCCGAAAAACTTACGTGGAACAAGGAGACACGGAGGAAAACAGAGCATGAACGACTGTGGGGAGCACAATCCACGGACAGTGAAGAAACACTGACACAGAACTTAAAGAGAAACTATAACGACAGATAATGACAAACACCTGGGGAAAGACTGAGGAACAGGTGAGAGGAGCAGGAGCTGACTACGTGGGGGGGAAAACAGGACATCTGAACAGATGGCACAACAAAACAACTAAACACAAGGATCTCTAACAAAACACAAATAAAACAAGAAAGTTAATTCTCAATGTACAAATAAAACAGATTCTCACAAAATCAGTCTTTCTCTCTTTGGTTTAAAGAATTGCTCTTAGTCTGACCCCTCCTACCGAGGACAGGTTATCAGGTACAGACTCCCAGACAACGCAGTCCCGGGATCATTGGGATACTCCACCACCATGGTGGTGGTAAGGTGGTAGTTTTGAAGACAGGATGTGCTGTGGATTTTAGTTTTTAGTTTTATTTTACCTTTATTTTACCAGGTAAACCCCAATGAGATCTTCTTCTTTTCACTTTTCTCTCTTCAGGAGTCTCCACAGCAAGTCGTCCTCTTCCATCTCTGTCCTCTGCATCCTCTGTCCTCACTCCAACTACCTCCATGTCCTCTCTAACTGCATCAATGTCTCCTCTTTGTATTTTTCATGCAGCTGCATTTCTAACATCCTTTTACCAATATACCACTGTCCCTCCTCTGGACATGTCCAAACCACTGTCCCTCCTCTGGACATGTCCAAACCACTGTCCCTCCTCTGGACATGTCCAAACCACTGTCCCTCCTCTGGACATGTCCAAACCACTGTCCCTCCTCTGGACATGTCCAAACCACTGTCCCTCCTCTGGACATGTCCAAACCATCTCAGTCTGGCCTCCTCAACTTTATCTCCCAGTTGTTCAACCTGTGCTGTACCTCTGATGATTATTTTTTCTTCTTTCAGCTTCTCCCTTCTTCAGGGGTCACCACAGCGAACAAGTCGCACGAAGACTTGGCAATTGTTTTTACGCCGGATGTCCTTCCTGACACAACCACAGACCACCAAGCTACCACAGCCCTCTGTGTGGAGCAGAGTGCTGCTATCTAGGGTTCCCGGGGGAGCAGATGGTGTGGGTTAAGGGCCTTGCTCAAGGGCCCAGAGTGGGGCAGATGAGGGTGGAGACAGGTGTGACTGCTTCACTTATCCCACCCACATTTTTAATGTTGTTACCGGGGCTTGAACCGGCGATCTTTTGATCACAAGCTCACCTTCTTAACCTCTGCGCCACCACTCCCAATGCTGTACCTTTGATGATCTCATTCCTAATCTTATCCATCCTTGTCTCTCCTAAGGAGAACCTCAACATCTTCATTTCCGTTACTTCCAGTTCTGTCTCCTGTCTTTTTGTCCATGTCTCTGTCTCCAGACCATACAACATAGCTGGTCTCACCACTGTCTTGTAAACTTTTCCTTTGACCTTTGCTGACACCTTTTTGTCACAAATCACTCCTGAAACTTTTCTCCATCCACTCCATCCTGCCTGGACTCTCTTCTTCACCTCTTTACCACATTTCCCATTTTCCTGGACAGTGGACCCCAAGTACTTTTTCATTCAACCTTTATTTAAACAGGCTAGCCTCGTTGAGTCACAGGGACTCATTTACAAGAGAGACCTGTCTCACTCACACCAAACAACCATCCATCCACTCTCTCACTCACACCTAGGGTCAATTTAGAGTTACCAATCAGCCTAACATGCATGTTTTTGGTCTGTGGGAGGAAACCGGAGTACCCGGAGGAAACCCACGCATGCACGGGGAGAACATGCAAACTCCACCCAGAAAGGCCCCCGGACCGGGAAGTACTTGAAGTCCTGCACCTTTGTGACCTCTGCTCCTTGTAGCCTCACTGTTCCACCTCCTCCCTCTCATTCACACACATGTACTCTGTCTTACTACGGCTGACTTTCATTCCTCTTCTTTCAAGTGCATACCTCCACCTCTCCAAGTTCTCTTCCACCTGTTCCCTGTTCTCACCACATATCACAATGTCATCTGCAAACATCATAGTCCATGGGGATTCCTGCCTGACCTCATCTGTTAGTCGGTCCATCACCAGAGCAAACAAGAAGGGGCTCAGAGCCGATCCTTGATGCAATCCCACCTCCACCTTGAAGCTATCTGTCACTCCTACAGCACATCTCACCACTGTCCTGCTGTCCTCATACATGTCCTGTACCAGTCTAACATACTTTTCTGCCACTCCAGATTTCCTCATGCAATACCACACCTCCTCCCTCGGCACTCTATCATACACTTTTTCTAAATCCACTAAGACACAATGGAGTTCTTTCTGACCCTCTCTGTACTTCTCTATCAGCAGCATCGATGAGCAAAGATGCATCTGTGGTGCTCTTTCTCGGCATGAAACCACTGCTGCTCACAGATCGTCACCTCTTGTCTAACTTCCACAATTCTCTCCCAGATCTTCATCGTGTGGCTCATCAACTTAATTCCTTTGTAGTTGCTACAACTCTGTACATCACCCTTGTTCTTAAAAATGGGAACCAGCACACTTCTTCTCCATTCCTCAGGCATTTTCTCACCATCAAATATGCCATTGAATATTTGAGTTAAAAACCTCACTGCCATCTCTCCAAGACATTTCCAAACCTCCACTGGTATGTCATCAGGTCCTACTGCCTTCCCCTTCTTCATTCTTTTCAGAGCTTCCCGAGCTTCACCCTCACTACCGGTAATCTTTTCCACTTCCTGGTTCACAGTTTCTATGACCTCTACTCTTCTTTCTCTTTCATTCTCTTCATTCATTACCTCCTCAAATTACTTCTCCCATCTTCCCATCACACTCTCCTCACGTTTAGAACATTACAATTTATTTCTCTAACAAGCCTAACCTGTTGCGCATCCTTTCCAGCCTGATCCCTCTGTCTTGCCAATCAGTACAAGTCTTTCTTCGCCCTCTTTAATGTACAGTCTCCCATACAACTCATCATCAAATCTTGGTTCTCATTAAACTTTTTGATCAGTTTATACATTCAAATTTAATCTAGTACACTTTGGGTTAGGTGGACCTCGGACAGGTCCGTGTCCTACCTCAGCAATATAATTAAAAGATAGCTCAGGAAACCCAAGCCAACCCTAAGGATACATCAAAACGTAAAGTCATAAACGCAGACAGTGTCAGCCTCAGGGACTGAAACTGGAGTTTGTTCCCACATAGGAGCTGATAACTGAAAACTCTGTCTTCCATTTTACTTTTAGGAACTCTAGGAACCACAAGTAAACCTGCAGTCTGAGAGTGAAGTGCTCTGTTTGGAAAATATAGAACAATAAGTCCTTAATATAAGCTTGAGTTTGGTTGTACTACACTACTTGTTGCTTGAAAGCTTTACTTTACTTTAAATGGCTAATCTAATTGTCCAACAATCTTTGGACAATTTGGCGAGTTAGAGGGTGCAGATCTAAAGTGTTACTTCTTTTCTCTCATCTGGGCAATTGAAATTCCAGCAGCTTTCCTTCCCTTCCCCTTTCTCTCCTCCCACTTCTCTGTCTCTGCCACTTTCCTCCCTTCCATCCTTCTGTTCTCTCAATTAAAGTCAGACAGTCGTGCTGTTTGGTCCTGCGGGGATCCTGATCATCTTTCTCAAAATGTCCTGGATTCGATCACTCGTCCTTTTCTTGCTTTCAACCCTCCTTGTCCTCACCTGTAAGTACACCGTCACAGCAAATGAATAGAATAGTTCTGAGGGTCTATGATTTGCCTTTTTTTTTTTATCTTGACATATCTTGATGTTTGAATATACTGTGCAAGAAGTTGGTCTTTCATTTAAGTTGAAAATAAAAAAATACAGTTAATTATGATTTTCTACTAACTTTAGTCTTGACCTTGTGAAATATAAATGTGGAAAACTCACCAACGTTCAGGTCAGGACTCTGCGGTTTACACTCATCTCCAGGTCAGCGGTCACTCTTTCAGGGATGAAGATGTTCACATCCTTGATAGAGAGGAACGATGGTTTGAGAGAGGAGTAAAGGAGGCCATCTTTGTGAAAAGAAACCGTCCATCATTAAACAGAGGTGGAGGCCTCCGGGTTCAACTGTCCCCCTCTTACAACGCTGTTATTACTATCACTCAGCCCTCTGTGAATAGCAAACAACCATCAGGGTGCTAACGATCCATCGTTAGGCTGATGGTCCTCCTTGATCATGTGAGCAGCTGGTTTCGGCTGTCAACAAAAAAATTAGTTGATCCACTATGAGAAGGTGCTATTTATAAGACTGCGTTTGTTGCAACACCTCAGACTGAAGAAGTCTTTTGGATAAAAGACGAGACGTTTCTACCGTTTTTTTTTTAATCCATCCAGAGGACCTCACTTAACTTTGTTAGAAAACTATGTTAAGATAAGTCAATCTAAAATAATCTACAAAAAAAACTAAACTACATTCACACATTTTACAATAAAGGTGGGGTTACAATCTTTAAGTTTTTATTTGTTAGTAACTGAAAACACCACAAAAGAAACAAAAGTCTGGTAATAATAATAATAACAATAATAATAATAATAATAATAATAATAATAACAATAATAATTTTGCAAGGCTAAACTTTGAGTTTCAGTAATATTGTTGATAGCTTTTGTTGATCTTAGCACCTCTGTCAATTTAGAAGTGAGCCCTAATTACTGTTCAGCAGGTATGTGTCAGTTAATAAACCAAAACCAGAGTTTGTTTTGTCGGTGAAGTTTGAATCATTAAATATCATTGTTAGTGTCTGTTATGGTTTTATTCAGTTTCCAGGGTGGTGAGAAGTGCAGCGGTTCGGGACGACTCCAAACCAGCTGACCCTAAAGGTGACGCCATTTCAAGCCTCTTAATACTGTATTGTTGTTCTCGTTTACTCCGTGAGTCCTAACGCTGTGACCTTTAACCTTTAGATGCTGCACGGCAGGTGTTCATGCGCGAGTCTGACGCCTCGAACTTCTTCAAACGCCGTGGTCGCCGTTCACCCAAGTACTACGCCGAGGCCCAAGGTAGACTGATCTGTGCTTTTATTAACAAAGGGGATGATTAGGTTGGGTTAAGAAATTATTTTTATCCAGCCCAAGTTATTTCTGACAATGCTTTCTTGGTATGGCATGAATTAGACACCTTTGGCCTTATAGATGTGATAAAGTGTGTTGAGGTGAGTTTCACTGGTGCACGGCTGGGCTTGGACCCATAAAAGCTGCATGGTGCAGGAGCCTCGGGGTGCCACGGTGCAGGCTCTGTCTATTTTCAGTACAAAAAGCTCTTTTTTTCATTACGTCATCAAACGCAACATCAGTTTACCAACTGAACACACAAATAACCTATTCAAGATGATTTTCAGGCACATTATCAGATATAAAGCTTTAATTATTATTTACTGGAAAGTCTGAAGCTGCCAAAATGGAGAACCTTTTCACTGATGTAACTCTGTTCATGGAAAGACCATTAGAGAAGTCTGGATGTGCCGGAGCGCCCCTCCAAAAACAGACTTTGTGCCAGTTCAGAGAAATAAAATAAAGTGGGCTGTCAAAAAGGATTGGTTATGTTCATTTTTCCACATCTATGTGATTAATTTTGTCTTTTGAGAGATGAGAAAAAGCAGAACAGCCTTCGGAGAATGGAGCAGACTAACCTAAACACAGGATATTTTAATAAAGATCTAAAGAACAATGAAAATAACCTCCTTGTTCACTTTCCTTGTGAAATAACTCCAGTACATTTACTACAAGGTAACCGAACACCTGTCATCAAGCTGAGAACACCCTCCCATAGTGAAGCACGGTGGAGGCAGCATCATGCTGTGGGAATGTCCACACTCAGTCCAGTCAATGTTCATAGCCAGTTGTTTCAGCTGCTCTGCAGTCATTCAGACACTCTGCAACGTTGTACGTTGACAACATTTCACTCTCGCAACATAAAATATAAATAAAAGTAATTTATAAGTATGTTTTCTACATAAAAGTCAGCAAAAAACCAAAATACTAGAGCTGAACGCCAACTTTCAATTCCGGAAGTAGTAATGTATTTGAGAAGGGGGTGGGGTCAAAAAGGCCAATCTGTAGGAGTTAGGGCTGAACAATTAATTGCATTTGCAATAATATCGCAATATGATAAAATGAGATTTTCTAATCACGAAGGCTGCAATTTGACTGATCACGTGACACAAATCTTTATCAACACTTTTTAAAAAAACACCACAAAGACATTTACGATGGTTGCATGGCTAGAATGACAACAACCAGTGCTTCAACTTCAAGTAAGCAAAGTATCAGCTGACAGGGATCACTGACCCAACTGTTTGAACTTCAAACAGTAATTTTTTTTATATTCATTTATTAACTGTCATGTGAAGTTCAGACAGTAGTTAGGAAGTTCACTTAACATGTTTACTATTATGTTTATGAAACAAGAAAAAATAGAAAGAAGGCATAGATTTGTTTGCTTTATTGTAATCTCTGCTTTAAATAAATCTGACATTGTTTATTATAAAACAGATTGATTTATTGCTTCTGTTTGTTGAAAAATATTTGAGTAGAAATTTTTAAAAATCGCGTTTAAATCGCAATTGCAATTTATAGAAAAAAATTGCAATTATATTATTTTCCAAAATCGTTCAGCCCGAGTTGTGGTTTTTGTCCCTGGTGTCTAGCCCAATCTGGTGTCGTGTTTATGTCTGCTCCCTCCTACTCCTCTGTTTACATCTTTATAGGGTTGTGTTTCTTTAGTGTCTAGCTCCATCTTGTGTCCTGTTTATGTCTTGCGTTCTCAGTCTCTGTCTTTGGCATCTGTGATTACTCACGTTGTCTAACTGGTGTTTGCTGTATTTAAGCTTGTGTGTTTGTCTCACTCCTGGTCCTGGCATTGTCTTCTGTTCCCTGGTGATGATCTGTCTGCATCATGAGTACCCCCTGATCATTGTATGTTTGTTTTGCTGTCCTGTCAGCTCTTTTGTTTTGTTAATACATTATTTATTTTTATATATCCATTGTGAGTTCTTGCCTGCCTGCACCATTGGCTTCACCAGTACCAGCCTTTTGTGACACAATCGGCACCAAAACTACATCCAGTTACTCATACATGTAATTTTCGTATAATTTATTGTAAAAGTATTATCCAAGCTGAAGTACATCACTAAGTCTGGACAGTTGATTATAATCATTTTACCCATTTCTTAAAATACTTATTACATTGTTCTATTTTAAATATGTTTTAAAGCATTCAATTGATCAATGAATGGTGTGTTCTCTGTTTGTTCTGGCTGTTTTTGTGTAGCAGTGCAGCAGAGCGACTCTCGGTCCAGCTGTTCAGTTAGCCTGATCGTGTACTAGTATACACACTTCCATTTTGGTGTGTGGCTACTTCTAGGCGTAAGAAAAGTCACTGAAAATTGTGTTGCCACGTCAAAACCAAAGATTGTGTACCACCACACTTTGCTTTCTAGTTTTTATATTGCTTAAAGTATTTCTCTCAAATTATTGGGGTGGCCAAGGCCACCATTGGTCACCCTCTTGCTCCACTATTGCACTTGCACTCTTCTCCACAGGATAACTTCTATCTATTTAATTATCTCACACCAAAAACAGTCAGGTTTACTTCATTCTCTGTTCAGTTCCAGCCCCCCATAAAAATACTCATTTCAAAAGCTACAAACATTCACTATTCCAATCCCTCAGTGATGACCGGCGTACCGCTTGTTCGTTTTTCAGTTCCATCAGTGAGCATTTGATTCAGCGCTTAACTTTCCTTTACGTCCGATGACAGTTCAATCCTTAAAGCTGCAGTCTGCAGTTCTGTAGTGCAGTCTGTAAGTTTTCTAAAAATATATTTTAACATATTTCTTCACTCTGTCACTATCTCCTGACAGACTGATGTTAGACAAAGTAATCTCTGAAAAAAACTATAGTCCCCTTGCTTCTCTAAAAGCATTTCTAAAAAGCCACAGTGACCCGCCGTTAACCAGCCAATAAAAACAGAGCTTCTCACGCTCCTAACCCCCACCCCCCCCCCGCCGGCCCCGCGCGCAGGTTCTCGTTGAAATAATTGCAAAGCGATGCAAAACTGTTTTGTATGTGACACAAATGTATTAAATTCCCCTTCTTCATCCCTGATCTGGACTTTTCTTTTGTTTTTTTGCCAAAAGTCAAGTGATCGCTTCCTCCTCCACTGACTCATGACAGAAACATTGAGGAAATGAATGAATTTGTCACGAGCGAATTAAACTCATGTCCAACGTGGCTGCGCGAGGCTCTGCAGATTTCATGGTGTTCTGGTGTGCTGGACCAGCGCTCCCTGTTTTTATTTTATTTTTTAGAACGTTTTATTAACATATAA
>JBBPBX010051296.1:0-18708 GCA_038048925.1 Garcialebias charrua | reverse complement strand
CTTTAGCATTTTTCACACAAAGCTTTTCAAAAATCAGTAAACAAGTTTTCAGCTTCTTTTTTGCAGAGAAAACAACTTTTTACACAAAGGTACAGGTTTCAACCGTGAATTTTGGAGCTTTGACAAGACAGGTTTTTTCCAGAGGTCGGCCTGTTAGCTTAGCTTGTAGCTTAACTTCTTTAAAATAACCAAAAATGTGATTTTGGACGGTTAAAACAGATTTTAAAGAATAGAGAAAGGTCTGTAAAGAGCACCGGATTAAGCCTTTTATCATCCAGTGTTTTCAGTAGAAAGAGAGACACAAATAAACAATAAAGCCAATAAATGAAAACGAGGTGGAGAA
The DNA here is from genome assembly GCA_038048925.1 of Garcialebias charrua. NCBI lineage: Eukaryota > Metazoa > Chordata > Actinopteri > Cyprinodontiformes > Rivulidae > Garcialebias > Garcialebias charrua. The sequence goes on along the minus strand of JBBPBX010051296.1, from coordinate 18,365 downwards.
TTTTCATTTATCATGCGCTTATTTATTGTTTAGCTCTGCTGCAAATGTCTGCCACAGGAGCGCACAGCAAGGCTTTTAAGAAGATTAACACTTAAAAACAATTATTTGTTTGACAAAAATTATAGCAAATATGTGTCTGAGCTGTGTCTGAGCTGAACTTTTCTTTAATAAATGAATAATTTTAGCAGGATAAACACCTAAAAAAAATATATTGGTAATGCTAAACTAGCGGCATGCAATACAGATGTGCTAGTAGCTAAGATGCTACAGATGTAGCGCTCTGCTTTACATTACACAACCTAATAAACACTTTGTATAAAATCAGTTTAGTTTTTACTGATCATAACAAATAAAGACTAAACTTATGCAACCAGAAGTCGCAACATACTGTATATCTACATACAAAACACTAAACAGTATAACTAGCTTTAAGCCTTAGCCTTTAATTTAACCACTAAGCAATGTAATTATGATAGAAAATGGAGGATTTACCTGCAGTTACCTTCGTACAGCTGAACATGTGGTCCTTTGTGTTTATCACTGTTGTATTCAGCTGATCACGAGGTTGTGCACAGGTCTTTATCGTCAGACTCAGTTTAGGTTTTGGAAATTGAATAAACTGCATTTCACCTCTAAAGCAGGATGTTCAACTAAACTGCTCAGGGGGCCACAGTTACTGAAAGCGGCAGCTCAGGGGTTGGACATCTAGCGATCATTCATTCATTCAACGTTCATTTATACAGGTTAATCCCATTGAGCCTCAGTGACTCATTTACAAGAGACCTGATTTCTTTAGCACTTACATATACTTATGATTAAAATCATTATTTTACCATACAAGTATTACAATGATCTGTTACCTTTTAAATCTGTTTAGTTTGTTGCATTCAATCATAAATGCAATAAACAGAGCCCAACCCAGACACAAAGAGGCTCAAATAGCCACTGTTTACTAGTTCCTCATATAAATGCATTTAGATCTTTAACTTCTTGTTCTTGTATTATCTGTTTTGTTAATTTTACTGTTCTGCTGGTTTTAGCTTTTACCTAACATTTTGCCAATTTTAGCTTTTAACCATTATTTTTTCGGTTTAACCTTTCAGCTACTGTTCTAATTTTATTTTTAAGCCACTGTTTTGTAATTTTAAGGTTTTGGCTACTATTATGCTTGTTTTAGCTTTTAGCTAGTGCTATGCTATGCCATTTTTTAATTAATCCTCCTCACGTGAGCGTTACTGAAAACTTTGGTGTCATCCTCCAAGGTCAGACCGGCTGCTGGAGCAGTGTTCCATAGCTCTGGTGGGGAAGTACACAAAGTTTTCTGACTCCTACGCTTCAGTCATAAAGGCTCTGGAGCACTCTGCATTAGCCATCAACCACAAACTGGAAGTGAAGGTTTGTATGAAGCTCCATTTAAATATTAACGTTGGAATTTTGTTATCACGTGATCCCAAATTTTAAAAGGGCGATCAATGTTTTTACCATTGTGTTTAACGTTCTTCACTTGTCTGTTATGTTAGCTAAATAAATCTTGAATCGCTGAAAGGATTTTAATGAAACTTTCAGAAAGTTGGACTTGGATGAACGTCTAGAACAGAGAAACATTTGGAGTCACATTCATGATGGCTTCTATGACTAAGCAACAATGAGTTTGTTAATTCTACAGATATTGAGCTAAATAATAAAGAATTAATGAAGATCCGTTTTTTAAATGTTGCCAATACCAATTGGAAACCAGTTATGAGGGAGTGGTGGTGCAGAGGTTAGAGAAGTGAACCTGTGGTTGGATTGTCACTGGTTCAAATCCCCCTGCTGACCATAACATCAAAATATGGATGCCTCCACCCTCATTCACCCACTCTGAGCCCTTGAGCAAGGCCCTAACCCCACCCATTTGCTCCACTCTGCTCCACACAGAGGATTGTGGGAGCTCGGTGGTCTGTGTCTGCGTCAGGAAGGACATCTGGTGTAAAAACAGTTGACATACCCTTGTGCAAGTTGGGTCGCTCCCTGAAGAAGCAGCATCCAAAAGAACGAGACAGTAAATTTGGAAAGCAGTCACTACAGATAAGTGGCTGTGGCCCACACCCACTTCCAAAAGAGGGAGGAACAGGGTGACCTATAATGGTGTAGTTACACCGAACAGCTTTTCAACCTCCAAAAAGCTCGACACGCACGCAAGTGGACGCACTTGTGAATGCAGCGTGTGCAGACCTGAACGCCAGAACGCGAAACAGCTGCTGGGTGTGTGGGAGGAGCTTACCGGTATACAGAGTCCTGCGCACAGAGTCCTGGGCACTCCGCCAGGCGAGGAGCTTTTTATTTCCGTCTCTGTGGAGCAGACTTGACTGGTCGTGAAGGACTTGTCGCGAACACACAGCTACAATGAGTTTCTCTTCCATAGTACACGACCTCGCGGGTCTTTTCTGTGTCCCACAAACAATACGTCACATAGTGCGCGCGCACCCTCGTTTCCGCGTCACATAGGGACTCTCCCCGTCTCTTCTCCTCCTCTCTTCTCCCCCTCTCTTCTCCACCCGACTCTCCCTGATTGGTTGACACACCAACCAATCAGGTAGAGTTGAGCGGCGTTTGAAAGTTTGAACCGCGAAATCTTCAGCATGTTGAATGCGCGGTTTGGAGGCTGAAGCCGGTTCACGTGCACGGAAAAACGCTTCCCAGCACGCTCAACACGCACGCGACCTGACGCCAGACGCCAAGACGTGGCTGGAAGCGCGTCCACCATTGACTTTACATGTAAACTGGACGCTCCTGCTGCCAAAACGCTGTTCGGTGTGACTACACCATAAGAGTAGAGGCAGGAGCATGCAGGTGACCCCTGAAAAAGAAAATAACAAAAGAAAAAGAAGACACTGATGACAATCGGAGGCAACTCTGTTAGCAAAACATCCCATGAACTGCTGAATGAACTTTAATGAAACTCAGAACATAGGTAGGTGTACAGACATGGACAAATTCATTGCTAACACGCAGTGGTGGGCAACGCTAATTAAAACATTAGTTCCACAATTTCTAAAACGCTTATTAATTTTTTTAGGTCCACAATTTCAAAAGCACAAATGTCTTATGAAAATTAGGGGAAGCTAATCTAATCCGCTATTTATATATTTATATATTATATATATATATATATATTTATATATAGCCGGCAGCGTTATCAATATTTGCACTACACTGCCAACTGAAAAGTAACAAAAATGATCCTAAAAGGATGAAATTACAAAAATCAAAGGATTTATTTAATACTTTACGTACATATATTCTATTCGGCCACGAAATTAACAAAAAATAGAATGAACTTTTAATCCCTAAAACCACTTTTAAATCTCAAATACACGGGTGTGTCGCCACCGCATTTATACATAAAAGTAACCCAAATACATAAAACTAACGACTCACCGTCGAATGGTCGACACAAAACACACAATAAAATACTCCGGCCACGTTAATTTGGCTTGAAACAGCGGGGTTCTCTGCGGATTTATCCAAGAAACCCAGCACAACCAACCAGCTGGACACAGAGTTAGCGTCTATAGGTAGTCAACAGATTTAATGAAAAGTAACTAAAATACATAAAAATAACGACTCACCGTCGAATGGTCAACACAAAACACACAATAAAATCCTCCGGCCGCGTTAATTTGGCTTGAAACAGCGGGGTTCTCTGCGGATTTATGAAGAGACCGAGCGCAGCCAGCTAGCCACAGAATTAGCCCCTGAGTTCACCTCTGACCCGGAAGATGTCAAGATGGAATAGTCCATTTTTAGTAGGGGGATAAAGAAATCGACCGTTTTTTTATTGCGTATTTAATGATCGTTTTCATCGTAACTATAATTATTTTTATGTTAAATGTACATTAACAAGCAGGATCAATGTTAGGGATGTAGGTGACTGGCCGGGGCGCGGCGGGGCCGGGGCCCCATGCTGATGGGATCCCCAGGCAACGGCATCATTTACCTACATGGTAGATCCGAGTCTGTTCTCCCCTCTGCTCCCCCTCACACCCTCCCTCCTCTCTGCTCTTTACGGTGGGGAAAAAGGTAAAACAAGCAGCATAAGAGCTTGTAAATAAGTTTATTGGTTTTTACTGATAGATAATTAGTTATTAGCGGTACTGCATTTTAAATAAAAATAGCACAAATCCGCTTATGAATTATAAAAGTTAGTCAATCCACAAAAACGCTGACAAAAAGTTTAGGTCCACTGTAAGCGGATTAGCGCTTTAGCGCTCTCTAGCGTTCATCCGCCCACCTTTGCTAACACGTTTGTCCACATCTGTACTGTGCATCTATAACTTATTACTTTAGCAACCAAATTCAAGATGGCTGCCACAGCTGTCTGACATTAGCCAACACAAAAAATAGCTCTAGCTCAGCCACTTTAACAGATATTGAGGTAAAATGTGATGTTAGTAGCTGAGAATCGTTTTGAAAATGTCACAAAGGCGTCACAGTATTCCATGAGATTAGGCATTCATTTGATTTATTCTTCAGTAACTGAGTTTTTCATCACTGAGACTTATTTATGTTCAGCGTAATGTTGTATACGGTAGTCCCTCGATACTTCACGGTTCGTTTATCACGGGCACGCTTCTATTTTTCCAAAATAAGATTGGACATGACACGCAATTGGCTGATTGAGAAATGAGCTGCACGGTCGACATGAAATTTGTATTTAAAATAAATTATTTTAAATTATTTAGCACCTGCTGCACATTTGTGCATCCCACACTATAGAATAAACTTCCTGTTGGAGCTGACCCACTGTTAACCGTGCAAGGTGGAGAAGTGGGCGTGGCCAAGAGCGCTTGCAGGTGGCTGAGAGCAGCGGAGGCAGGAAGCTGAAATCATGACATTCTGTGCTCATTTAGAGCTTTTAGAGTTTAGAATATTGCAAGAGTGTGGTAAGGGTTTAAAATGCTTTAATCTATATATATAAATACTAAAAAACTACTACTACTATTCCTACTTTGCAGTTTTTCACTTATCGCGGGGCTTCAGGGTACGGATCCCCCGCGATAAACGAGGGACTACTGTACAAGCAATCTGATTTCCAGTTCCTAATTGCTGTGTACCTTTTGGTGTTACTGTTTAAAAACTAATCATACATGTCCCTAAAATCTAAATGGTCTTTGCCATTAATTCAGATTCTAGAGCTTCAATAAAACTGTGGGGAGAAGTAGTTGACCGTTGTCTTGTGAAGAATATCTTGTGTGAACACATTCAAACCAAAGTATTTTGTGTCATATTTACATTGTGTAAAGTTCATGCCTCTTCTTGTTAGTACATAGATTCAGCATCTTTGGAACCAGGAACTTTAAAGGTGGAGCCGGTGAAATACCACGAGGCCTGGCAGAAACTCTGCAGTGCTGAGTGAGTTCTACAAATCATGAAAGTGTTCTGTTTTATTACAGCCGCAGTCTCAAGTTTGTACACACTCATCGTTGGCAGGAATGACACAATTTGTTGCTTTTAACGATTTATCCCAACGTATTTTATTTGTAGAATGTATATACTGTACATTATAAATGCTCAGTGATTTCAACCCTCCTGCTGCCCTTGGGTCATGGAAGGTTTTAGATTTTAAACTGTCATTTTGATCCAATAGCAGCAGGAGGATTAAAACAACATTTAAATTTACTGTGGGTTTTCTTTGATCCACACAATGTGAATTATACATACAGGCTCAGATTTTATATACATATCGTAATTTCTGAACTACTGAGCGCACCGAATATAATCCGCGCCCACTAAATACATTTTTTAAAATGTGTACCGTATTCACCGGTGTATAATACGCTGTATTTTTGCTCATTTGAATGTCCTGCGTATTAAACACCGAAGAGTATTATTTATGGATTTCTTCCCATATTTTTAGACCCATTTTTCGCTCTGATTCTTCGTTTTTCATTTTTGGCAAAAATGGTGCAGTACCAGTTTCGGCCGCTATACGGGCGCTGTGGGCAGCAGCCAGCAGAGGACTCAGAGAGCGAAGAGGAAGAGGAGGGCCACTTCCAGACGTTTCTAGCTCATGTGTCCGAAAACAGCCTCCTCTGGTCGGACTGACTCTGTCGCTGCCCGCCCCTTGCTCTGGGTGTACCGGTAGCTGCATTTAGCTTAGCTGTGAGGTTCGCTGTTTTTGTTTGCAAGATACCACTCATAAACCACACCGCGGATTTTTAAATCCAGCTGATTTCACATTTGGTTCAGCTCAGGAGCCCGTCTGCTATAGTCAGGTAAGAAATATATTTTTTAAGCGTTTATTTAGCTAAATTTAAAGAAACAAAGCGTCCGGTCCGAGCCGCCTGCCTAAAATTCGGCGAAGTTTTTTTTTTAAATCCAGCTGATTTGAACATTTCGTTAAGCTCAGGAGCACGTCTTCTATAAAGTCAGCTAAGAAATATATTTTTTAAGCGTTTATTTAGCTAAATTTAAAGAAACAAAGCGTCCGGTCCGAACCGCCTGCCTAAAATTCGGCGAACTTTTTTTTTTTTAATCCAGCTGATTTGAACATTTCGTTAAGCTCAGGAGCACGTCTGCTATAAAGTCAGCTAAGAAATATATTTTTTCTCGCAAAGAAATAATTGTTTTACCGTGTTTCCTTGTGAAGATCTTCGTACTCGCTTGCTTCTGTCGCCGCCATCTTAATTAGGGCAAATGAGGCGCTGACGCGTCGCGTGGCGATGACGCGTATTAAACACCGAAGCGTATTGTTTACGTTTTTTTCTTGTTTATTGTTAATAATTGGACAAAGCGTATTAAACACCGGGGCGTATTTTCCTCCGGTGAATACGGTACATATATAAGCCGCGGGTGTCCATGTTGTAACATAAGATATTTACACAGAAAGATTTTTTTAACTTTTAATTAAATACATACTGGTAACGTACACAAATGCATACAGTAAATGTTTTTTTTTTCCTGAACCGTGCCTGTAACATGGCTGCTTAAAAAAAATACAAAGTAGCCTACCAGGAAGTCATTGATCGCTATCTTCATCTTCCTCCTGTGCACTGCACCCTTGAGCTTGTGCTGTCCTCCATCATGCAGCCGCCTTTCAAAACTAAACCCGTTGCTGATGGAGGAATTTTTTTTATTTTTTACACTGCTCCACTGTCTGGATCCACTGGCAGACTTGAGCTAAAGTTGCTCTTCACATGCGGACAGTTTTGGTAAACATTATCTTTGCCGCCAGTCATCCAAGCCTCCCACTGTGCTCGGAGTGCCACAATAATGCAGGATTCACACTTATTTAAAGTGGCTGCAAATAATTTGATGTCCCCCGCTGGGAGAGGGGGAAACTAAGTTTATCTCCCTCCCCACTGTCACCTGTTCAGCAATTTCATTGGTCAGATTTTTTTTAACCTTTAGGTCACTGAGTCACAAGGACCCACCCCACCAAAAGAGACGTGTATTGGGCAGTTGTAACCGCCTAGGTGTGACGAGGCTAAATGTTTTAGTGACATGAAGCTCGTTAGCTTGTCCAAAAAATAAATGAATGCAAAAGTTAGCTGCAGCATTGTATCAGGGGTTCAAAGCATGTGAAAAATGTAGCGGCTTATAGTCCGGAAATTACAGTACATGCTTCAGGTTCTAGATGTTTTTTTTACTGTCAAGCATGGTGGAGGTAGTATCATGCTGTTATACTGATGAATTGAACTCAAAAGTTGGCTCCAAGCCCCAAATCAAATGAAATTTGGACACAGTTGGGTGTTCCAGCAGGACAGCGATCCAAAACACACCAGAGCTGTCGGACAGGCTAACATTAAACTTCTGGCATGGCCAGCCCAAAGCCAGTTCATAAACTTTACTTTATTTGTAACCATTACAGTATGTATAATTTTCACCCTTGAAATCATTTAAACATGTGCATCCATTTTTTATCTTTAAAAATATAGACGTTTTTTGTTGATATAATCATTTTAACCTGAAAGAAAACTGTTGAGTTAAATCATTAAAAACAAAAATTCTGACATTCATGGTGTATGTAACTTCTGACTGTAAGTACTTGATGGACAGTTCATCCAGAAAGTTTTCACAGCGCTTCACTTTGTCCACAGTTTATGTTGCAGCCTTATTCCATATTGTATTCTACACACAACATCCCATTATGATGATGTGAAAAAAGATTATTTGAGATTTTTGCAAATTAATTAAAAATACAAAACTAAGAAATGACATTTATGTAAATACTCACAGCCTTTGCCACAAAGCTCAAATTGAGCTCAGATGTTTCCACTGATCATCCTTGAGATGTTTCTACAACTTAAATGGAGTCCACCTGTGGTAAATCCAGTTGACTGGACTTGATTTGGAAACACACACCTGTCTATAGAAGGTCCCAGAGCTGACGGTGCAGGTCAGAGCACAAACACCAAGCATGAAGTCAAAGGTCTGTAGACTCTGAGACAGGATTGTGTTGAGGAACAAACCTGGGGAAGGATACAGAAACATTTCTGCTGATTTGAAGGTCCCAGTGAACCCAGTGACCTCCATCATTCATAGATGGAAGACGTTTGGAGCCACCAGGACTCTTCCTGGAGCTGACCGTCTAAACTGAGTGATCAGGGAGAAGAGTCTTAATCAGGTGGAGGAGGTGATCAAGAACCTGATGGTCACTGTCAGAGCTCCAGCGTTCCTCTGTGGAGAGAAGAACCTTCCAGAAGGACAACCATCTCTGCAGCAATCCACCCATCAGGACTGTCTGGTAGAGTGTCCAGATGAAAGCCACTCCTTAATAAAAGGCACATGGCAGCACATCTGGAGTGTGACTAAAGGACCTGAAGGACTCTCAGACCAGGAGAAACAAGTTCTCTGGTCTGATGAGACAAAGATTGAACTCTGGTGTGAACGCTCTATACATCATGTTTGAAGGAAACCAGCTCGTCGCCAGAACAGTTCATCCCTACGGTGAAGCATGGTGGTGGCAGCATCATGCTATGGGGATAGTTTTCAGTAGCAGGAACTGGCAGAGTGGTCAGGATATGTCCTATGAATGCAGCAAAATGTACAGAAAACCTGCTCCAGAGAGCTCCTGACCTCAGACAGCAGGACAACGACCCAAAGCACATGGTCAAGATCTCAGAGGAGGGGCTTCAGGACCGCTCTGTGAAGGGAGGGGCCAAGCCAGAGTCCAGACTTGAATCAGATTGAACATCTCTGGAGTAGGGCTGAACGATTTTGGAAAATAATCTACCGTAATTGCAATTTTTTTTCTATAAATTGCAATTGCGATTTAAAACGCGATTCTTTTTTTAATATCTTCTCAAGTATTTTTCAACAAACAGAAGCAATAAATCAATCTGTTTTATAATAAACAATGTCAGATTTATTTAAAGCAGAGATTACAATAAAGCAAACAAATCTATGCCTTTTCTTTTCACCATTTCTATTTTTTCTTGTTTCATAAACATAATAGTAAACATGTTAAGTGAACTTCCTAACTACTGTCTGAACTTCACATGACAGTTAATAAATAAATATAAAAAATTAGATATAAAAAAATTACTGTTTGAAGTTCAAACAGTTGGGTCAGTGATCCCTGTCGGCTGATACTTTGCTTACTTGAAGTTGAAGCACTGGTTGTTGTCATTCTAGTCATGCAACCATTGTAAATGTCTTTTTGGTGTGTTTTTTTTTAAAGTGTTGATAAAGATTTGTGTCACGTGACCATACCATACCAGCTATACCAGCTTTATTTATAGAGCACTTTAAACACCTACAGGACCAAAGTGCTGTACACACAACAAAACAATCACAATCAGGTAATAAAATGATTAAAATAAATAAGAGTCACATAATAAAAGTTGAGGAATCATACAATCAGATAAAACAAGCGACTAAAATTATTAAAAGTCAACATCTCAGATGGTGTCATAGGCCAGGGAGAAGAGATGGGTTTTAAGAAGAGATTTAAAAACAGACAGGGAAGAGGCCTGTCTGATGTTCAAGGGAAGGTTGTTCCACAGTTTAGGAGCTGCCACAGCAAAAGCACGGTTGTAAAGTCAAATAAACACGACGTTTATTTGTTTGTCGAACTCTTTATTCATCTGCCATTTACATCTGCTCCCGCTCACAGGCAGACACACACTGAAGCAGCACCTGCCGGGGAAAGTCCCAAAACCCAAAAACCCCCTTCCCCCTGCTAGTCTCACAAGAACATAAAACATCTCAGAGGTTAACAATCTCCCTCTCTCTTTAAATAATTTCACTGAGATACATTCTGACAACAACAAAAAAGAGTCAAAATCTATATATCTGAATATAACAACATTTCAGATTTTTTTTGTGTGTGTGTGTGAACATATAACAAACAAACAAACAATTTCAACCAAGCATGTCCAAAAAGGTGCACATATTACAGAATCCATACACCTTCATCCAGTGCTTTTAGGAGCTGAAGAGGAGAAGCTCCCTTTTTTGTTAAACAATCAGCAAGCTGTGTTTTTGCTTCTGACCAGTGCACTTCTTTAATGGTTTTTGCTTGTAAAAGTTCTTTAATGCTGCTTATCTCCAATCTGAGTCTCTTTTCAGTAACCTGTTTTGTGGATTTAAGTGCATCAAATAAAGAATGATTATCTGTGATGCATATGAGAGGAATAAATTGGAGATTTGCCTTTCCAGTGGTGAGCTCAGAGTAGAGCGTGGCTAAAAACACAGCATTGTCAATACCATCTGACATGGCAAGAGTTTCTCCTGCCAGAGTGCTCCTTACCACACGCCTGATCCTTTTGGACTGCCAAAACAAAGGGGAGAATTTTCCTCTCTCTCCCATGAGGGCAATTAAAATCCCTCCTTGTGTACCTCCATCTGGAAGATTACCCAGGGAGGCATCACTGGAAACAACTAAACTTAAGTCATTGTTTCCCAAATGTTGAAACTTAAGTGTGACCGTTTCTGATTTTAGTTTACGGATCACTTTGTTTACTTCATGTATGGACTGAACAGTGGCATTTTTAATGTTAGATGCTAGGCTGCATGTGTCAAACATAACATCTGGTCTTGTCTGTTTAGCAACCCACAAAATCTGTCCTATTTTTGATCTAAGTAGCTCCCTTTCTGTCTCATTTAGTGGGGCATCTCTTTGAACAGCCCGTGCTGCTTTTAAATGGATCATTTGTAGATTATCAATGTAGCTGTGTTGATGCACCTGTATTACACCATCTAAAGTGGTAATGTCCATTCCCACATAGGAAAAACTTCCACGTTCTTCACGGCCAACATGAAAAGTAGACTTGAGTGCAGGAATGACTTTTGTTTCAAAGTCCTCTGATCCTGCCCAAAGAAAGTCGTCCACATGACACGCCAGTACTCCTGTCACTTCAGACTCATCATTTTGCCAGTAAAACACTGCAGGATCAACCTTTGACATTTCACCTCCAGTGTTAAACATGAGTTCTTTTACCCTGTTGTACCAGTAGAGGGAAGCATCTGCAAGTCCATATACACATTTTTTTAGTTTCCACAAAACATTCTCTACACCCACTTCAGGTGGAGGCCGAATAAAAACGTCTCTTGAAAGTTTCATACCCTGTAGAAAAGCAGATTTTATATCCATAGAATGAACTTTCCACTTATTTTGACAAATCACTGCTAACAGAAGTCTGAGTGACTCTGATGCACATGTAGGAGAATCTTTCTGTAACTCATTAATGTTGATTTCTTCAAAACCTCTTGCCACAAGACGGGCTTTGGGAGTGATTCCTTCTGGGGTTTCTTTTAATGTACAGACCCATCTAGTCGAAATACATTTTTGACCTTTGTCCATGACCTCTTCATATACATCATTATTTTTCCAGTTTTCGATCTCTTGCTGTTTAGCAGCATCAAAAGAAACATCTTTTACAATGAGTACATCTTCATCATTTCTATTTTCAGGCTCAGTATGAAGATTTTCAACCTGTGACATGTCCACTGCTTGTTTTTGTCCTTCACTACCATCATGTTCAATATTCTGTACATTGTACCAGTTTTTGTATTGCCCTTTTGCTTTTCCTGCTCTGCCTAATACTCTGGCAATGTGTCTGGTGCCATTATCTTTGTCTGTAAATGTAACTGTCTGGCCTGTTTTTAGTTTTACCTCCATTTGACACTGAGCAGAGGTAGTTGCTTCACTCTCTGTTTCATTATGTGTGTCAGTCTGTGTGACATTATTCTCCTCTGTTTCTGTATTGTCAGTGATGTTTTCTTCTCCATTTACACTCATTTCATCTTCTGAGCTTTCTGACACATCAGTGTGAACCACATTTTCACTTTCTTTATCCTTTTCAGGAACATTAGGCAGGACTGTTTCATTCTCATCCTGTACATTCACTTTGTTTAGCCTGGACTGGTGTACTCGAACAAGAATTCCACCATGTCTTACAAAAACCACAACACCGTCCTGACCAATAACAACACCAGGGCCCTTCCACTCTGTACAATTTGTTCTCTTATAGTACACTTTGTCTCCTGTCTCATACTTTTCATCTGTAGGTCTTAGCTGTTTTCGTAATGCTCTTTTTATTCTGTCTGAGCATTCCACCTCTGTGAAAGCTCTTCTGGAAGCATGCAATACTGCGAGATGTTGTCCTACTCTAGTACTCATAGAGGTGTCCTCTAGAGCAGGTGGTTTATCAACCAAAACAGAAGGAAGATTAGGACTGTGACCAAACACAAGCTGGTGTGGACTATAACCATGAACATTAATCATACTGTTTTTGGCCATTAGAGCCCAGTCCAGAGCAGTTTGCCAGCCACACCCATTTTCTTTTTTTACCTTCAGAAGGATTTCTGTTAATGTCATGTTGTGTCTCTCCAATAGTCCATTACTCCAGGGGCTGTAGCCTGCTGTGGTCTTTGTCTCAATGTTGAACTTTTCTGCCATGTCTCTAACTTCTTCATTGTTGAACTCTCCACCGTTGTCAGTGTAAATCCGCTTGGGGGCTCCATGAACACTTATCCATGAATGGATGAAGGAGTTGACAATCTCAGAGGGTTTTTTTGTCCTCACGATGTTTCCAGCGCTGAAGCGTGTGAAGTGGTCGATGATGTGCAGGTACCAGATTCCAGATTCCAACTCGTGTAGATCCATTGCCACAGTCTCATTGTATTCTGATGCCAAGGGCAAACCAACAGCTGGTTTTGGCTTTGTTCTGCTGTACCTCTGACATACTTCACAGTCACGAATGATCTCCTGCAAAATCACTGGGCAGTCTTTATCATAATTTCCGGAGCTTTGAATGAGTCTCTGCAGCCGGTCTGCTGAGGCGTGTCCAAACTGTTTGTGAAGTTTCAGTAGAATTTTGCGTTTCTCATTTTTAGACATCTCTGCTGTGACCACGAGGATTTCATTTTCATCATCATTCACTTTTGCATCTCCATCTCTTATATCCACACAATAATGTCCTGAACTGGTAAGCTCAAGAGGGACTTGCTGTTTGAACATGACAACTTTGTCATTCTGCATGTCTAAAACAGTTCCTGCTCTCTTTAGGGACGTTTTGCTCAGCAGCAGAGGAATGCCAGCAGACACCACTTCAGTTTCAATGTTGCACTTTGTTTTCCCAATCTTAGCAGGCAGTTTTATTTTTCTATTGGATAGAACCACCTGACCATCTCCAAATCTGAAAGGTCTGCAGCTTGGGGTCTCTGTTTGCAACAGTTTGTCAATTTTACTCTTGCTTAGGTCTTTTATGTAGCTTTCTAGCCACTTTTCACCACATACAGTACGAGTGCAGGCAGTGTCAATAATAGCTGATCCCAATGCTTCAGTTAGGAAAATCTCTGAATCAGTCTCTATTTTTGTAAATAGAGTGATGTTACATTCCTCCACGTTTTCATCCTGTGTCAGTTTTACTTCATTTCTTCTGTGCGGACAGACTTTGGCCCAATGGTACGTGCTCTGACAAATAGCGCATTTTGTTCGCTTACCATATTTGTCGAGGGGGTTTGTGCCCTGCTGTGGTTGCCCCTGTCCGCCTTGTGACGAGCCGTAGTTTCGTCTGAACCTGCCCCTTGATCTTTGCTCAGCAAAATAAACTGCATCCTGAGTTTCTGTGCCGTTTCCTGCTGTTGCTTTTCCAAAAATCCGCTTCAAACCTGACTTCATGGAGGCAAACGTTAAGTCCGTGCATGCTGTGAGAGCAAGCTGCCTGCTTTGTTCATCAAGACACGCAGCGTCTAAGAGTTTAAATGCTAGTACAGCGTCAGGTAGTAGCATGTTATATTTCTTCATTCGATTGTAACGTTGTTCAAAATCTATGATGAAGTCTGCCATAGACATAGCGCTGTCTTTAGAGATAGCATCAAAAGCGGAGTATGCTTCATAAGCTCTGTCTTTTTCTTCTCTCAAAAATATCGTATCCAGTTTGTTAAACAAGATTTCCATACCATTATCTTTATTCAAGTCGTCTGCAGGTATCTCCAGTGCAATTTCTCTGGCTCTTCCTTCGAGGCCCAGCGCCACAGCCAGGGCCTGTTTCTTCTTTTCCAAGTCCGTAACACGTGTCCAAATATTAACTTCATTTTTCCAGCATTCGTATGGTCTTGCTTCATCAAGCTTCGGCGGAACTCTGTAATTGGCAGCCATCTTCTGCTACCATGTAAAGTCAAATAAACACGACGTTTATTTGTTTGTCGAACTCTTTATTCATCTGCCATTTACATCTGCTCCCGCTCACAGGCAGACACACACTGAAGCAGCACCTGCCGCTAGTCTCACAAGAACATAAAACATCTCAGAGGTTAACACGGTCTCCTCTGAGCTTTGCGTTTTGACCAGTCAAATTGCAGCCTTCGCGATTAGAAAATCTAATTTTATCATATTGCGATATTATTGCAAATGCAAATAATTGTTCAGCCCTACTCTGGAGATCTCTGAAAATGGCTGCACAGACGTCTCCTATCCAACCTGATGGAGGTTGAGAAGTACTGCAGAGAAGAACAAACTGTCTAAAGAGATTTGGTGTGCTCAGCTTGAAACATCATATTCAAAAACACTGGAGACTGTAACTGATGTCAAAGTGAGGCGCTGTGAATACTTTGCTGATGCTCTGTATTTATCAGTTTGTTGTTTAAATTTACCTAACATTTACTTTCTTTGGATTTTAGCGGCATCCTTGTTCCTGGAGGTTTTGGTGTTAGAGGAACTGAGGGGAAGATTCAGGCCATCACCTGGGCCAGGACACAGAAAAAACCCTTCTTAGGTAAAGGATCACTCTGGATCACACTCTTTCATACTGCTTTCCTTCATATTTAAATAACAATCATGATAAAGCAGAATCATTGTCTCTACCTCAACACGTGTTTATGCGTTCACAGGTGTGTGTCTTGGGATGCAGCTGGCTGTGTGTGAGTTTGGCAGGAATGTTCTTGGCTGGACAGGTAACTCTGAAGCTATGGAATGTGGAATTGATTCCTGCTCTATTGGGTTTCATTGGTGATGCATTCAATGACATGGAACTGCCTTTCAAGCCAGAGTGTTAAACTAAAATCACATTATGAGGAAGCATGAGGCTTTGGCCACAGTTGTAAAACTTTGTAAACAATCAAAGTCACAGTCCATACACATTCATACCTGCAAACTGGTCGCTTTTCGGAAAAAAATTGACGATTTTGAACAAAATGTCATTTATCATCCTCCTTTGGAGGAGACTGTTCTAGCCTCTCAGCCACAGCTGCCCTCAGTTGAAGAGGATTTAACTTTCTTTAATTAAAATAGTACACAGTTAGTGTCTGTAAATAATAATCATATTTTGTCAAATTGATCCATACTTCATGAAATAATCCTGACGTAACTGATGTCTTCCTGTTTTTCACATAGATGCCAACTCGACTGAATTTGACCCAGAAACAAGTCATCCTGTGGTGGGTTTTCTCAGCTGCAACACTAGTCTTAACCCAAAGGGTGCATTTTATTCATGTTGCTTTACCACCCCCAGGTGATCGACATGCCAGAACACAACCCGGGGCAGATGGGCGGCACAATGAGACTCGGGAAGAGACGAACCATTTTTAAGACCAGCTACAGTATTCTGCGTAAGAGAGGCGTTCAGAGCCGTGTTCAGCAGCAGCCCTTCTCATCGTGCTGTGTTCATGGCTGCTTCTGTGTTGCAGGAAAACTTTATGGGGACGCAGACTTCGTGGACGAGAGACACAGACATCGCTTTGAGGTGAAGCCCACCTGCTGGCTGAATATCACGCAAGACAAATTACTTTAAATTAATTTTTTTGTGTTCGGTTTCAAGGTCAATCCAGATCTGAAGAGCCACTTCGAAGACAAAGGATTTCAGTTTGTAGGTCAGGATGTGGATGGAGAGAGGATGGAGGTCATCGAACTGGATGGTAAGAGACCTGAGATGTTGGTCACTATCTGACTTTAAAATGTGGGAAAACAGGTGAGTTTTCTGTTGCAGCCTCACCGACTGACCCCCAATTTACACTACATGCGTTCCGGCTCCGCCCCGCTCCGCAGGTCTCAGCTGAGCGTTTCAAGTCCAGTTTACACTACCTCCGCTCCGGTCCGCCTGGATGCGCCGCTCCGAGACGCATGCGCGGGAATTGCGAGATCGCGCGATAAATCAAGTGATAAATAAGGAAGTCAGAACAAAACAATTCATTCGGTGGAAGAAGAACAACAACTCCTCATCCATTGTTGCGTCTGCCTTGATCTTCTCTCGTAAATGAGCGACAGGACATGGTTTGAGCGACAGGACGTGATTTATTACATTTCAGAATAAAATACTTTTTTTATTTTTTTATTTCTTGTATTGCGTTTGTAGGCGTAGTCATAAATGATAGTTTGACAGCATTTTTGTACAAATAAATCCGTATAGAGCTAGGATTAGTCCGCCCGTGGTGATTTTATTTTGTAAATACGGATGTTGTGCTCGTTCCTTTTCCTGTTGGTGCGACGTAATCTTTAAAAGTTGACTCCGGCACAGCTCCGGCGTCCGGCAGAAATAGGATCGGTTCTAATTTTGACGGACTGCCGTCCGCTCGCCGCCGCCGTGCGGAGCCAGTGTAAACGCTCTCATTGATTATAATGGGTGCGTATTTGCTGCGGAGGTCGGACCGGAGCCGGAACGCATGTAGTGTAAATTGGGGGTGAGCGTTGGCAACCAGAGTGCCGTGCACGTGCAGCTGCTTGTTTGAAAGTTGTGGTCTTTTTTCTATTTTTCATTGTTGTATCTGAAGGGTATATAGATGCCCTTCAGCTGGATTAATACACGATAAGAGGCAGTGATTATGATTACATTCATTCAAACTTTATTTATACAGGCTAGCCTCATTGAGCCATGGAGACTCATGAGGGACCTCTTCCAGACAGAACATATAAAGTACAGATAACAAAACAGTAAACAATGATTACAATAAACTACAGTGAAAATGCAGTTAAAGGAGCTGTATGTAACTTTTCTAACAATATATTTTTAACATATTTCTTCACTCTGTCACTACCTCCTGACATAATGATTTTAGACAAGTAATCTCTGAAAAAAACTATTGTCCCCTTGCTTCTCTAAAAGCATTTCTAAAAAGCCACAGTGACACGCCGTTAACCAGTCAATAAAAACAGAGTTTGAATTTGAATTTCAGCAGACCAAGGGGTAACAGAGCCATATATGGCTCTGAGGGGGAGGGACCAGAAATGTGCCTCTGTTCAAAATTTTCCTAAGTTCCAGCGTGTTCCAGAAATTACATACTGAACCTTTAAAGTAAGAGTAGTGTATAAAACAATCATCATCATCAACTTTATTTGTAAAGCGCTTTAACACAGCCACAGCTGAAACAAAGCGCTGACCACCAAACTAATACACCGTGAACTAAAATTTCACTTTAAAATACAATAAAACGACAAGATAAACAGATAAAATCAATAAACATGAAGTAAAATCAAGGTATTTATCAACAATAAATCAGGGTGCTGTAAAACAAGGTGAAATACTAAAAACAAGAACATATTTGCTTTGATTTTCTATTGGCATCATCAAATGTTTGAAGCCCATTATAGAAATCAAGAAACTTACATACAACAACTTCAAGAAATCAATCTTATAATAATGGAATACTTATTATAATTACAAATAATGGAAAGAATAACTAAAATTCAGTGTTTCGTTAAATGAGAATATTCGACAGCCAGCTGTTGGTACCACTGTCAGTGTTGGCAGGAGTCGAGACCTGCTGAAAATTTAAACCAGCATCTCCATGAAGCTCGTCGGCAGAAGGAAGCATGTTGTGTCTAAAATGTCCTGCTAGATGCTGTGTTGATGTGGACTTAGAGAACACAGCAGAGGACATGGACCCAAACCATCCCTGTCTTTGAAACTGCACTCTGAACTCCAAGCAACGTGGGTTCTGGA